>PNEQ01019414.1:0-57917 GCA_003012365.1 Medauroidea extradentata
AGAGGACAACAATAAAACTAATTAAAAAAAAAAACAAGATAGAAGGTGGAGCCAATGAGGGTAGCTAGGTATCAAGACAACGGACATTAACCAAGATGGTGGGTAGACCGTACACAAATAATTACGAGACACATGCTGAACAGATCCCGGATCCCGCTCCTAGGCTCCTGCAATAGAAGGAACTATACTACACTACTGCCAGCATAATGGCTTCGCTGGCCAACAACATGGCGGAAACACCTACCGCCAACCAACCTAGGGCGACTGCATTGCTAGCTGGCAGTCAGATCAATAAAAGCCCTGCCATAACACGTAGGAGCTGGTGTGAACAGTATTGGGCAGCCAATAAGCGGCGAAGTTTGCCCATATCAATTGAGCTGCCACGCGATTTCACAACTGTACTACTATTTAGTCTGTGCCAAGACCACAGACTAAATAGTAACACAGACATGAAATTACGTGGCGGTTCGTTTGATATGTGCGAACTTCTCCGCTTATTGGTTGCCTGAGACTGTTGATACCAACCCCGTGTATGTTTGGCTCCTGCATGTTACTACAGGTTTCCTATTGGCCTGACTGCCGGCTAGCAGAGCAGCTGCCTTACTCTGATTGGCGGCATGTGTTTCTGCCATGTTGCTGGCCAGGGAAGCCATTTTGCTGGCGTGTGTGACTTGAGTTCGCCTTCCTACCTGCTATTTCGCTTCTGTATTCCTAAGTATTCTGTGCCAAGACGTTGAGAGTTAAAAATATCCAATCACTAGGGACCCCTATTTTTCGCAAACAGAATTTTGACCCAGTTGTTGCAGAATTATTTTCACCAAAAATCACTGGCTCTACCCATGGGTATAGAAGTTAATATGACAGATTCGTAACAGTGGCTATAGCATACATCGGTGTGTCGTTACTCGCTCATATTCACACGATACTTAGAGTGGCAACAGAAAACTTAACCTCTATTTAAATGAGAATGGACTCGGGTTTAGTTAAAAAATAATGAGAAACACGAACGGAAATGGTGTACTAGAACTAGACTGCAGAAACTAAATAAATTGTATGGTTATGGTATTCTAGCAATTCTTAGAAAGTAATAAAGGTTAGTTTACTAACGTAATTTTGTCATGTCGGCGCCGTTTTGAATAGAATCAGTCTTGAAATATGGTAATGTGGCGAACTCAAAGTGTCTGTGTTTGGCCATAGGCGTTTATGGGTAAAAAAAACAAGCAGATATGCTAACAAAAAAATAGAGCATTCTTGATTATGTTTCTGAACAAGATTTTAGGTACGGAATCTGTTATGACCAGAGATGGACCCTTTGGGAGGGTGCTGGAATGTTGCTGACATGGAAGCAGATATGCTAACAGAAAATGTGCATGGAAACTGCTACGGAATCGGGCATCGTGTGAGACTGGTTTTTATGTCATAAGTAGAAACATGCAAAATTCGCGTTATCATTTGGTAGCAAAATAAACTTCACTTTCCTATACATTACAGAGCATAATCTACGATTAAATTGGCCACGAACTTTTATGTGTTGTCATTCACGTGTGTTACGTCTTTACAGAGATAGGCCTCTTTACTGTGTAAGCATTCTCCGCGGCTAGTCACGACAAAATCGGCCAGCGGAAGACGTCGGACGAGTCTATAGTCACTTGGAGCCTAATCATCTGTCAAAAATAACGCGAATTTAGCATGTCTCTATAGTCATAAGAGGGTGCTGCAAAATTCGCGTTATTATTTGGTGACAGACTAGGCTTCACTGTCCTGTACATACCTGAACACAATACATTATTATAATGGTCACTAGTCTCTATGTTATCTGGTCTGACTTATGTGCGTGCCCGCTAGTTTATGTCTCCGCGGCAGATAAATGTATTGTGAGATAACTTAACACGTTGAACGAGTCTGCGACCATAAGAAGTCTAGTCTGCTGTCAGAAAATAACGAGAATTTCGCACGTTTACGCTACGTCAGCAATTGGATCGCAGTTTATTATATACGCCCTGGAGTATTATGAGCCAATAGCAAACCCGCAAGACAAGAAAACTGAATCATGTGCTATTTTTTCTATGGTAAAATTAGTTAGTACCTCAGCCAGCAACCAATGAACACAAAGATGATTTTCAAGAATATGAGAATCTCTGGTTTCCTAAATTGACCTATTTTATATTTCCTTGCACCTAAGGAGCATGCCATTTTGTGTGTAGGCCTACCTATGTTCTGTTTCGCGTTCCAGATATGTACAAACTGCATTTCCTGTCAGATTATTTTGTTGGAAAATGAAGGGTTCATACATTTTATCTCACTTTTTTAATTTCCCAAACGAATACAATTTTGACTTAGGCCTCGTTTGTAAATCGGTGAGTTTCACAGCTCAAAGGAATCTAGCGTACAGGCCGTTAAACTCACAAAATATATACACACCTAAACATAAAAAAAAATAATAGGAAAAGGCAGACGACAGGGTCAAAATAAATACTAAACATTATAATAATAACAACAATAATAATTTCGTAGACGGTGGTTACCCGAGGGTCCAGACTTATAACTGGGCGTCCGTCCGTAGTCATCTGCTTCCCTCGAGTGATAAAATGAAATTAGACTCTATAGGCGGTTACATAATTGAAAACTTTAGCATTTGACTTTACGCTAGCTTTCAGTACATGGCTTCTTATGGAGTCGTACACAGCGGCGTCGCCAAACCTATAAAGTAAAGCAGCCTTGACATTGCGTTTCCGATAAACTGAGAACCTAAAGTCAAAGTCAACATGGCCGTTAACACAGAACCAGCTAATTATGTTTGTTAGAACAAAACATGTTTATTTCTGAGTACCGTTTTGTTCATAAATAAGTCACAGATATGTCTTTAATGTACTCGAAAAACTTTGCAAATAGCGTTGGGGAAGTATTTGTAAATGAACTCTACGTTGCGTCAATAGAAAAACCTCTTTGCACACCAGATTGGTACTTCAGTCATCAAGTGTTGGAATGTCCAAGCGGCTAGTTGAACTAATTCTACAGCAGGATAAGTAGCTATAGCTGTCCACGCGAAAAGCAGTCTTAAGTTGGCCCCTGCCACTAACAGCGACTACTCCTGGGCCTTATTTATAGCCCTGCCTATTTGACGCTGTGGGGTGATTACAGACACCTAAGGTAAGAGGTTAATCGAATGAGAAACATATGTTTACCCTGTGCACAACCATTGGTGACGGTGCCCTCAATTATATATTTTCAAAATATTCACTTTAACTTTATTGACATTACAAAGTTTCAAAGGGTAAAGGTTTCGCGGAAACGTATTTCGTGCCCCAAACCTGAGATTAGTGTGATGATATATCGTCGGTTTACTGTCAAAAAAGATAAACTCCAACTGAGATAAAATTATAAAAATGCTAGGAATATGTAAATGTTGTTCACGAACAATTGCCCAAGTTTAAAGTCTATTCGTCGTTTCGTACTGTCGTGTCACAGTATAGTAACATACCAAATTTTTGTTAATATCTACAATTTAATACTGTTTTTAAACGAAATAGCATTTATGACTTATTACTTTTGGCAGTATACCGACGATATGTCGGCTGATATTGTAGAGGAACCTGGAAAGCGAACAGCAATTTTACCCCTTTTAAAGACTACATGTAAATTGCACTAATTCGATCTGCCTTGTAGTTTTTGTGTGTCAGAATTGAACGTTCGCACGCAGCTTTTAAACGGAATTCGAGCCCAGAACCTCCCGGAATTTAGACCTGAGTAACAAACAACTGCGTCACGTTACGTCGAAATAATTCATGAAAATAAAAATTAATTAAAAAAAAATTAAATGTGTCCTGGGCTCATAGAGGTTGTACAACACCACGTCTCGATAGGTTACTGTAGAGTGAAACTCCTGTATAGGTTGTTTCTCGCTGCTCGTTCCTGCTTTTCGGATCGTCTGCCTTGATTATTGACCAACTAAGTTTTATTCTTAATAATTACGTTTCTTATAAAGAACAAAAATTACATACAAATTTTTTTAAAATATTTTCGTAAGCATCACTCTGACGCGAACAACACCACAATATCGCTACTGGTTAGATAGATATCGTGGGTTGATGGGAAACAAATTTTGTGCTTTTTCACCCTTTTGGGTGTCGAATTTCATAATATTTAAATTTACATCTTAGACATTTGTATAAGTATCCAACTGAAGTGTTAATCACATCGCTAGCCCGTTCAGTCGAATCAAAATCGATCATTCACTAAGAAAACACATATCACCCCTGCACAGTATTGAGAAACCGAATTTCGAAAAATCTGAAAAAGGGTTTTGCGAAAATTTCTGTAATCACCATCCTGAAGCAAAAATTAATTATATATCTGGACGGGTTCGATAGATATCGAGGATTGATCTAAAACACGTTCAAGGTCTTTTCACCACTTAAGAGAGTAAATTTCGAAAAACCCTTTAATCACGTTTTAGAATACTTTATTGGTATCTCGTGGACGTAAAAAACACAACATTAGCCCGCTGAGTTCAAGATACATCGACGATTAATTGAAAACGCTGTTCACCACTTTTCACCCCTTTTCACGTCCTTACGTGGCGAATTTCGAAAATTCCTGAAATTACTTTTTAGATATTTGAGTAAGCATCAATCCTAAACAAAAATCACGTCGCTATATAAAAAACTATGGGATCGATATATATCGAATGTGAGTCGAAAACTCATACTACCCCCTTTTTTTTTAACCAGTTTATGGCCGAATTCAGAAAATATATTTCAAATGGTACTTGAGATAATTACAAAAGCACCAATTTAAAGCAAAGTGCACTTCGATATCTCGACAGATATGGAAGGATAATCGAAAACACATTTCAAGTATTTTCACCCCTTTAAATAAAGAATTTCGAAACGTCTTTGAGTCCTGTCATAGACATTTGTAAAAGGTAACCAATTAAAGTTAAAATCACGACGATAACCAATTGTGTTTCAAAGATATAGACGACTCATAAAAAACACATTTTGCCCCTTTTTACTGCCTGGGGGTCGAATTTCAAAAAACCTAAAACTTCTTTTTGGGTATTTACGTAAGCAATATTTTGAAGTGAATATCAACTCTCTATCCCGAAGGGTTCGATTGATATCGATAGTCGATTGGAAACACCTTTAAGGTCTTTTCAGCCCATTAAATGTTGAACTTCGAAAAATCCTTAAATTAGCTAATATGCATTTCTACGAGTGTCCTATTAAAGTAAATATCACGATGATTGGCGGTCGGGTTCGACCTCTATCGACGTTTCTTCGGAAACACACCCCTTTTCACCCCCTTAGAGGTCGAATTTCGAAAAATACCTTCTAAGTGCTCGCCTACGACCTGAAGGGAAATTTCACGATTCTAGGTCCAGTGGTTTGGGCCGCAGTTTGATATGTCAGTCAGTCAGTCGGTCAGTCAATCAGTCAGCTTTCATTTATATGTATATATAGATTAATAATTGAGTTTATTTTTAGAATATTTACGTGATATGCTTTTGTAGCAAATACGTAAAGGCCTAAATAAAAATATTTCCGTAAAACATTTTATTGTATATTGTCGAAATAATTAAAATACCGGAAACGTAAAGTAAAATGTTAAATTATTTAATTGGGTATAGGCCTTAAATTGAGAGGCGCCGGAATGAGAAGAGTGTGCGAAACGGGAATACCCCGAGAAAGCCCACAGACCATCCGGTATGACATGCGAGGATGCAGGGACCGACTGCTCAGGGTATGGAGCCCGGATCACAGTGGTGGGAGGCGAGCAGTGTGACCACTACACTACACATGTATGCAGAGCAAGTATGCGAAGCGCGTGACACCAGACGACCTTGAAGGTACGTGGCGACATGACTGCCGGTCTGATGATTGGAATAATTACGATTACGGCCTGGTTATTCCGCCAGTAAGCTCCGCATGTGGGTCAGCACGTAAGAGAAAGCTGGAGTTGCGGTCGTGTGTAGCAATGCTCGCTGTGGGTGTAGCGGCTGAAGATATAACACGTGCTGCGCTCAACTGCTCCGTGCAGAGTTGACAGCCCTTCCTAGATACGCTGCGTTTGTGTGGTAATGTTTTTGCGAAAAGAATTTTGCCCCAGTTTGTTTCACTGCCTTGCTGGCACATCTGCAATTCTGCTTCATGATTATAGACAGCGTGTCTATGTGAAGAGCCGTATCTCATTTGCCTGAGCAAATTACAATAGCGTTCCTGCAACACCACACAACTGTGATTTGCCGGTAGAATCCCAATGTTCGTGAGAGTTAAAACATCCAATCGCTGACCCGAAGCAGAACTGCAGGCGTGCACGTAAGGCACCGGAACGAAGTGGGGCAAAAAAAGGTTGCAGTTGACCGGCGTATTTAATACATTATTGCCTCTCCGCGCAAGCCACTCAGCTGACGTGCAGTGCGTTACTATGCAATAAAATATCATTGACGTCTAGAGGACAACCCTATTAAACTGACGTCCTTACATTTATTAAAATATATATGGTGCAGGTTTCTAACTTAACCATAACCCAAATTATTCTTGTTGACACTAATTAAACTGCAATGTACTTCGTTTGTCTATATAACGGTTGGCTCTTTTTTCGCATAAAGGTGGATTCACAATGCCCCTACGAGGTCGACACAACAACTCGAACACAGCAGTTCTATAAGCAAAACAGCCACGGCCACTACGATTCTGGTAGCGTTCGTTCACACATGCTGACTTGCGGTTTGTCGTGGTGTGGCCCTCGGCAGTACCAAAAAGTAGAAGCCACCATATTTTATTGAATGTATCATTTAATCAGCTGTTTCATGAAAGCACAAATTAATTAAAAAAAAAAAAAATCTCGAAATAAAAGGCAACACAAATAAAATGCAAAATGTTCACTGAAATGAAGAAAAAAGTCATTTATTATCTATTCGATCCGCAAACAACCTAGTTACTTTGTTTATAAACAAGCAATGCGTATCTGGCTGGAAAATTAAGTAAAGTCATGATACATTCGGTGAAGTTTGTCTGTTTTCGATTTTTTATACAAGTGAAATATACCAAGTATTTTCAATTGCAACTAAATTTAATTTTGTAATGTTGCATTTCCTTTTCCTGCAAGTCCCAACACGCGAAAATTAGAAATAGAATCTACTTTCGTCGGGCTGTCGGAGCAGTAATTCTGTCGGACTGATACTTGCTTTTTTATTGGTCGCTGCTCAGATTTTGTTGCGTCGGGCTCGTCAGGGCATTGTGAATCCACCACAACACTGTTCATATATAAATAGAGTTGATTTTTACTGGGCTTAACGCCTCATCGACAGCGCATCGGAGTCATTAGAAAGGGTTACACAGAACTTCAAACCAAGACAGGAACTAGGAAACGGGATCTGCCATGGCCAAGGCTGAGGAACAATTTTATCATTCATTCGAAGCTATTTCGGGAAATAACAAAATCACAAAATAGGATGCCCGGAGCCGAGAATCGAACTCGAGTCCTCCTGAACGCAAGTCCGACGTGTAATAGTGTAATCACAACGCCACGTGACAGAAGCGACACGACCACAGAGACATGGAAAACAAAATGTGTCAGCCAATCAGCACTGAGGATTCCGAGACGTCATCTCGACAGAAACGGTGGGTGCGATGTGAATTCCGAATATAAATTAAATCAATTTTATTCGAGTCAGTCAGTGGCGGCTACAGGCTGATTTAACAGGAGGGGCCTAGTATATTTTTCTGCCACAACTACAACCCATAACCCCCTTTAAAGCGGGAGGGGGGTCCGTGGGTCCTCCCCCGGAAAATTTTGGATTTCAAGATGCAAAATGGTGCTTTTAAATCATTTTTCGTGCCTCAGAGCACAATATATCACTGACTGAAAATATATTTTGTTATGAGGAAAGTGGGTTGTGTGAACAATTTTACAATAACATCATAAAATATTTTTGAATATCAGAAGGAAATCGTAAGTTACACATTAGTACTTTCATTTACGATGGTCGATTAGGAGAGGGACACAAATTCTTGAAGGACCTTACTACTTAGCCACCTGCATCTTGCGGTGCAAGTTAACAAACTGCAACAATTTTATACTATCACTTGGAAATTTTTTTAAATAGCTGAAAGATATTAGCTCACAGAAATGGCCATGATAAGTTACAGGCGAAGAGCTAGATTATTCCCGAGCTAGTAATTTTTGATATAATATTAAGTAACTATATTTATTCCAAATAATCACAGTACTGTGTTTCGTGGGTCTTCGCCGCTGTGCTGTGCTAACTCGTGTCTGTGACTCGTCGTTGTTAATATATGTTTTGGTTGTTGTTTTTGGTAATTTGTTTTCTTCGTCGTTCTTTGTATTTTGTTGTGCTCGTCGAATTTTGTCACTGTGCTGTTCTATCGTGGGGTCCTGAGTTCATTCGTTCTGGATGTTCTATTTATTTTCATTTTACTGTTGACAATTTGACTCAATTCCTGTTGGAATATCGTGTTTTATTTGTATATGTGCGGATTAAAGCCAAACCAGTCTTGGCTTACTTATTTTATCAGGTGTCCTGAGTTCATTCTGTTTCTGATGTTCAATTTTTTTCATTTTTTATTTGGTTTTTGATTTTATCTTATCTTGCGACTTGACTTATTCCTACCGGAATTTTATTATTTCATTTACACGTGAGCTGACTAGAGCCAAACCAGTGTTGGCCTATTTATTTGATCATTCGTTTTGGAAGTTCAATTTATGTTTATTAATTGATTAATTTTTTACTTTTGCGGCCTGACTTAATTCCTTGTTGAATTTCCATGGTTTATTTTTATATATGTGGTGACTAGAGCCAAACCAGTCCTGGCTTACTTGTTTCTATCGTTTGTTTAATTGTAATTTTCCCTCTTCTCTTGTGTGGATTTCTGGGACGAAAATTGTATGGCAATGGCGTACGTCCAATATTGTAAACAACTAAATATATTTATGTCAAACAATATTATCATAGTCTTCAGGTCGGAAAGGGAATCCCATGTTATGACACACTCACATTCTTGCAGAAAGCTTCTCCTTTTTTACAAGCGTCATGTGGTGTAAGCTGCAAGTTACAATAGACAATATTAAAACATTGAAATTTTTATTTTTTTTATCTTTCAAACAGAAAATCCCGCCCTTCAGAGTAGAGCCGCCACTGGAGTCAGTGTTTAATTTTGCAGTCAAATGTTAGCGAAATTGGCGAGTTGGTAGTAAATTGCGATTGTTTATTTTAAGAGAGGATTTCGTTGGTTAGCATAAACAAATCGCAACCTTTTTAAGTAAATGTATAATTGAATCAGTCAGTTGAGAAAAATCACAAGTCACTATAAGAAAGAGCTGTTAAATAATGTCATACTGAAAATGTATATTTTGATAAACCTTCTAAATAACGTAATGCTATTTTTTTTTTAATTGGTGTAGTACGTGTCCCGTCTGTATTCAACATTTGAGTTTCGCGCATTGAAGAGAATACATCAATAAACCCATGCTATGAAAAATGTGACATGTGGTGTTTCTAAAATGACTGATTCAATTGTGCCTTTATTTCCACATTTCAGAAAGCCAGCGAGTTTGTTACAAATAAAGCAAATAAATGAAAAAAAAAATTGAAATACTGTAAAGCTCTGTGGCTGTTATACTAGACGTTAGCGCGGCAGTCAAACTAGTGTTCGCAATAACGGAACTTTCTAGTGCCACGTCGCTTTTGTCGTGTCGCTCTGTCGTGGCCATGTGATTCCACCATAACCTTTGCGTCACCTCACTCGTTACTACAAAATAAAAATACGCGATAAATACCTCAAAAAATTATGTCGGGCAAAATAAAATGAAACACTTGCAAATCAAAGCACAACTTAAATAAAAAAAAACTGTAAACTGATGAGGAGTTGGGAATCATACAAATTCCACACAATGCTGCAGCATCAGGTCAAGGTGGACATGTTATTGTAATGTCATTGAAGTCACAGGTCACTAAATTTCGAATCGATCAGACAAGTAGAAGTTACTTACATCCCTTCAACAACGAGAAAATGGCTGATGATCATAAAACTCCTGAACAGATCTTCATAAATTACAGCTATCTCGATCACGTCAGCTTTCAAACAAACAAACAAAAAACACTGCACCAAAATCGTTTAGGAGCTGCTATTTCATAGACAGACACATCAGACTTACGATACCCCTCTTTTGCGTTGGGGGTTAAAAACAGAACGAATAACCATATTACCTTAGTAACAACTACAAAGAAATAAAAACCAGTTAAAACGCAATTAAAACAACAAAAACTGTTGCTAGGATGGATACATCAGAGCATAGTAGATTTTCGTAGACGAACTTGTCGCAGTTCTGTAGACCTGACATCTACTTCCATCTTCAGACGCATTGAAAGTCTGTTAGAATTGAGTTTGAAAGAATTAATGAATTTCTTCAAGTTTTATTGGGGTGCAAAAGGGATTTTATAAGATGTTTTTAAGAAAGGTAATAACTGCCAACTTTTCCGCTGTTTTTAGTAATTCTGTTATTATTAATTTATTCCGGAAATTGTTTTTTATTTTCGTCAGTTTTCTTAACAACGAGAAATTGCGGGTGTATACAGTATGGTATATTATTCTGACGCATATAGGACAAGGATAATTCTTGTGATGTAAGGCGTTTGAGAGCATTTTCACTAAAAGTACGTAGGCGAAAGGAATGTAATATTTTTGTTGGACAAGAAGTCTGGAAGAGTTTATCGAGTAAAAATGTCGCCAAAGAAAGTAATTCAGGTATGGAATAAATTATATAATTATTAGTTACTAGGTCTTCTAACCAAATCAATTTTTAACCATTTAAATTAATATGTATATTGTAAACTCTCGATTAATACAAAACGCAGCGGTTGCGTGTCACAGAAGTTATAAACTTGGCAATATATTGCTGTGCAAAGTTTTGGACGTTAACTTCGACATTTTGTACGGTATAAGCCTACATTCTAATACGCAAAATTAATGCAATAAACGTATATTGTACCATTGCAAAAGGATATTATGCACTGTTCTAACCTGATCTAATAACACAGGTCTGCCAGATCGGCAATTGAAAATAGTTATACCACTTCTGCAGATTTTACCGTATTTTTTTTAAACTGCCAAGCTACAATACTCTTTGAATTTTATGTTCGATCAGAAAAAACCCGTTAACATCCAACGACTGAGTATATCCGGCCACGTGACCGATACTATCGAGTGGATCTTATCTACTAGAGTTTTCGTAATCGCCTCAGGTTGTCACATCGAAGGCCGCGTCCATCTACTAAGCGACGGCTATGACGAAGTAAAATTCAGCGCCGCAGTTCATTTTTTCCCCAAAATGTTTCCGTGACTGCTCCAGTTCAGGTTCTCATATGCACGTCACACTTCTGAGATGACAGACACGGGGGCGTGTCCCACGTCAGAAGCATGTCACCTGTCACCAGGTGGGCGTAACCCACATCCTGGGCTGCAACCTACACACTCGGCAATTAAAACAGCTGGTTTCAATCTGTAAAGCGTTTCTCAATGTTACGACTTCTTCTTACCTACGCAAATAACTTGCAGCCACTAATTTTAAAACATTGTTAGTGTTAAAATATACTGTTTATCATTTAAAAAGAAAACTATTCCGAAAAAATTCTTCTACGTATAAGTCATTAAGTAATATTGCCGTACATAAATTGCAAAAAAAAATATATGGTGGTTAGATTTTAACGAAATTTAATTTTAAAAATTACCTCATAATGCCCTATACACAATTGACAACTTTATCATTTGACTTTACGATAGCTTTCAATACACGGCTTCTTAAGGAGTCGCACACAATGACGTCACCAAAGCTAAAGTCAAGCAGCTTTGACTTTACGTTTCCAATAAACTAAAAACTAAAGTCAAATTCAAGATGGTTGTTCGCAAGGTACCAGCTGATTATGTATGCTAGAACGGAAATGTTTTTTCTGAGTACAATTTTTTCCTCCAGTATTGGGATTTCGTGAAAAAGTCACACGGATGTCTTAAATGTACTCGAAAAACCTAGTAAGTAGCGTTGGAGGAATATTCATAAATTAACTTTAAGTTGCGTCAATAGATG
Source organism: Medauroidea extradentata (assembly GCA_003012365.1). NCBI lineage: Eukaryota > Metazoa > Arthropoda > Insecta > Phasmatodea > Phasmatidae > Medauroidea > Medauroidea extradentata. The sequence goes on from PNEQ01019414.1 coordinate 12,106, forward strand.
ACGTTGCTTTCGTAATGAAAAATATTATAATAAATAAAACATTAATTATTGGGTTTATATTTTTAATATACATGAAGTGATTTTACGGTAAATATATAGTGAATTATTTCACAATAATTCTGTTTCAAAAACTGATTTCGAATCTTTTTTTTTACTGTCGTTACTTCAACTTTACATTTGTATTGTGTATTGACGAAATGCAAACAGTAACGGAAACGTAAAGTGAAATATTAAAGTATTCAATGGTGTATAGGCCTTAATACAGACTGAATCGCGAAGTACGAAAAGGACAAATCAGTGCGGTTAAACTGCAGTGCTTTTGCTCAGCTCTTCCACTGGCGTTCTTCAATGACGTGCATCACCATGTTCTTGTAGACGTGGTGGGCTGGTGCGCCGACGTGCAGTTGTGGCATGCACCGCTGGCAGGCGTACCGTATCTCATTAGTCGTGGGGGGCCACTTTACACCCGGTACTAACTTACCCTCTCGCAAATATATATCCTGTATTAAGTGAGCTGTAAACCCAAGAGGCATAAATAACCGTGTCGTTAAGCATGCTACATCCCCGGCAAGTTATTTATCGACATTTCGTGGGACTTCATTACTTAACGTACTCTGGAAAATTTTCCCTAAAGAGTAATGACTAGAGGTACTACGTCAATTCCGCGGATTCATCTGGCAGTAGGCTAGATTGCTCAGTCCTGTACACACTCTGGATACAGTCGATTATTCTTGGCTTACAACCTTACAAGCGATAGCTCTATGAATCGTTTCCTTATTTACTACTGGCTTGCAGTAGTCAAATGCGTTTCGTGACAGCCGCCAGCTAATCACACACGTGATTATGAAGTATATATTTTTGGCGTTCAACCTGACCTGGAATGTATTTGCGAAATTGACGTACCTCTAGTAATACCTGTTTCAAACCCCTATGTAGAGTATATGACACGTGTAATACGTCGATCTTGTAACTAGAGCAAATGTTGAACATTGTTAGCCTACTATACTGTACAAGTCTCATTACATTAATGTGCATTGGACTGTTTTTTAAATAATATTAATCGGGTAAGGTAAGTGAGCTTTACGACTCGTCGACAGTGAGGTCATTAGAAACGGTGACACACAACTTAATATAAACTGTTCAGAATAAACTAAGAAGTACTTATAATTTTCTGTGAGCCATTATTAGAGAAAATGGTTTATCGCGGGAAAATTTTACGTTCAGCTTAACAAAAGTTAACTGGCTTTATCCTGTATGTGGAGCTGTTGCCCAATTTGACTGAGCCAATAGGAATCCAACTATTGTAATATTTTATGCATGTTATTGGTCTGCAGACAGCTAAGCTGTATCCGACGTGTATCACCAAATAAAATATGTTGCAAGAAATTACAGTGTTTTCAAGGGTATGTTGGCACAAAACATTTTCGCGGTATACCATCATCTCTACCCATAATGCATCTAGCACTACTATTTTAAATACGAAAATTCCAGTGTAACTAGTAAATAGTGTAAACATTCCACAACTCTCAAAACGTTTCTTCTATAGCCCCAATAAATAAATGTTATGATTATTTTAAGTGTGGGTCAGTGCTCTACGACGTAGAGGTGTGTAAAAGTGACACCGTTACGTAACCATCTCCTCTACACGCAGCGAATACAGGATGATTTCTTGCGCAAAGTAGTTAGGTTCGAAATGCAGAACTTGTAATAGTAATGTATGTAATACAACATACTTATTTCATTGAAATTGGCGTCAAATCTATTATAAGAGAATGTTGATTAGCAAAGATTATGTCAACCTCATCGTTGCTAGGAAAAAAAAGGTGTAGGCTCACGTACCATAAAAGTGTGAAGAATTCGTTATTAAAAATAGTTTTTCCTAGAGTGTAGCTTAACGTTAATACATATTTACAAACGACAAACTTATTGGTTGATCCTATACTCAAATGTTCTTCAAAGCTGATCTTATAAAAATATTACTCTTTACGTTTAAATCTATATATCACCTCATAATGCATCACAGATTATACTAAGAGTCAAACAAATACGGTAACATATTTGCTATTAACATGACATTTTGAACTAGAGCTCATGTTGTAGAGTGTATAAGAACACGCAACGGAATTTCCTACTTGCTACTTTCACTTTCACATGTCATAAAAAAAAGTTCATTTATAATATTTTGAAACAAAATCCAGTTGCATTAATATGTTTTCCTTCTCTATGTACACTTTCATGAACCCCTTTTCAAGATAAAATTATCGCTGCGGTCGAGAACAACGGATTATTTTTTCATTCCTTGGCTAGACGACTTACTGAGAACGACAGAATATTAATTTTGACTTGGTAAATTTAGTAGCCATTCGATTGAATTTGCATTTTATGAATGATGTACTTACATAATTTTTTATTGTTTTAGGTATTTCATTTACTTGAAAAAACTATACTAATTGCATTTAGTTACTGGTAACCTTGTTCGTATTTTATTAATCAAGTTTTCACGTTGCTGTACTGCTGAAGGCATATAATAATAATGTCAACCGCATGTAGTTATGAACAAATAAGGAAGCTGGGTAGAGATAAATTATCTGAAAATTTATTTTTTCATAACTTTCAAAAGTTAAAGTAGCGGAAACTGTGTGACAGTAATGGTCTACGAATTAACGTCAGTATAATTTAAAGACAACTAATTATGACAGTATACAGCCCGGTTGGAATCTTTCACAAGCCATGCGTAGTTTATCGAACGAGAATATGTGATGTTTGTTGCCTGAAACTGACAACCTAGCCAACATTTACGTCAGGGGTCCAAAACTAATGTCACAAACAGAAAAATAAATGCCAGTCTAGTTTGAGCATTTCACAGACTTCCCAATACACGCTGTTAATTTATGCAAAGCCGTGAGGTAAGAAGTTTCTCCTGTCACAACTTCCGTTGCGAGAGATCTGGCGGGGTTGCCTTCAAAAGCGGAACAAGACCTTAAGAGGGGGTATAGACAAATTTATTGTATTTTTAGTTACTGAGCCATAACTTTTATTTTAACTGTATTATTAAAGTTTTCTCTACGACGAAGCACAGCACATATTCTTGGCAAACTGCTTGACATAAATAATAATGGAATCTTTCAATAATTTGTCAATGCAGAATCAATGCAAGAGAATTACAGAATGTTAACCTATAATTTTCTTGCAATGATTCTGTATGACAAATTAATGAAAGATTTCAATTATTATTTATGTCAAACAGTTTATCAAGAATATATCCTATGCTGTGTCGAAGAGAAAATTTTGATAATACAATTAGAATAAATTTTGTGGTTCAAAAACTTAAAATACAATAAAACTATCTAACACTCCCCCTTAAGATGGCTTCCTAAATATAGTGCGTTTGTATATGTGAGGAACAAAATCGATGGAGCTCAATAAGAGTGTCGCTGACTGGAGTATGTAATGCAATATCCCCTCTATGTGCAAGTCACTCAACCGACGTGCAGTGGTTTACTTGTATTCTATCACCTATGGGACTTTAAGGGGCCTCCCAACCTGCCTTTCAAATGCGTTGCGGTGAGTTACGACTACTCTCTTTTCGACGAAACTATTTAACGCACATTATATCTGTATATCTACGTATAGAACACACGCTTCAAACTATGTCACTATTGTTTAATAAATTCGGCACGTTTATTAGAGACATATTTTATGGCCCCTCAAACCGGCCAAAAATGGCTTTTTCAGACTGTCGTATCTGGAAAATTAACAATAAGATTCGAAAAACATAACTACAGAAACAAGCGCTAGACTTTGAACTTCGCTGTCCATAAGTAAAATAATGTGGTTACCGCTTAAAGTCCCATAGGAAAGAGGATGATAGTAAAGCACTGCATTCCAGCTGAGTGGTTTGCGCGGAGAGTCGATAATACGTTAACATTACATACGTCGGTTAGTATTAAACCTTACCGCTCCTGCCTCGCACACACAAACGCAGCCCATGTATGGAAGTCCCTTAAGAGTACGTAGACGCTAAACCCAATATTTAATTTACACGTTTTTGAAATTCAAATGAATAAAAACTTCTAAACAACCACCGTAGGTAACGATATTGCCAACTTTATGAGCATACATTTACCCTGATCAATACATTTGTTAAGCGTAATATGTCCCTCCGCAGTTAAGTGTACGAGATTACTGTGGCAGCGATTGTTCATCAGAAATACGTTACTACAGAAAAATGTTTTCTCAAATAGTTGACAAAAACGATTGTTTAAGTTTGGTGTGATTTTTTTTTATTTTTACAAATTTTCTTCAACAAACCTACAATTTTGAACGGGTGCTTTTAGTGCGGATTTATGCACCATGCCCTCTCAAGAGGTCTATGCACGGGATGAAATTTTCCGCGTTTGATGCGTGGAGACAGGCGAGCGATATGGTTCAGGTTGTCACACTTGACAGGAACCTCTACGCTTCTATTCGCTGCGAGTCAAACTTCCGTGCAGTGCTTTTGTTTTACGCTTTTTATTATGGGACTTCAAGTGGCGACCCTACAATTTTATTTGCGGGAGGTACGAAGTAAAGACCAACGCATGTTTTAAGTGATGTGTTTTACGAATCCAGTCCGTATTTTTGTGCCTACAGCAGTCTAAAAAAAAAAAAAAAAAATCAATTTTTAGTCGTTTTGAGGGGCCCCAAAAACATGTTCCTAGTAAGTGTGCTACGTTTTTAAAATGCCAGAAACATAGTTTAAAGTTTGTGTTCTTTCCGTATATAACCGCTTTGTGAACAAGTTTAGCGGTTTATTGTCGAAAAGAATAAACGTGGTACGCTACAACACCGTTTATGCGCCACGTACATAATCCTCGCGGTGACCATACAACTTTGTTAAAAGTATGTTTCAAAGTCCCGCGCATGCTTCTATTTTTGAGTTAATCGAATACGGTTGGTTTTTTCACAGATACAAAAGTATGGAAAATCCGTTTTTTAAGGCATTTTGAGCAGTTGAAAATTACGTGCTTTACGTGTTTTTTAATTAGCGTATTGTATTTTCCTACGTATGGTCATAGTTTGAAGCGTGTGTTCTTTTTCTAGACGTACAGATGTAATGAACGTTAAGTATAGTCTGTACATTGTAAGTTTGCCTAAATTTGACATTTCTCTTCTTCTGAGAAGTGTGTCTGTAAACCATTTCGCAGGTCCCTGTTTTTCCAGGAAGTCATATGTTTCTACATTTTTGACAGTAAATAATTTTTTAAAACGTAAGCGGGAGTCGAAATCATAAAATTGCTCTGTAACTTTGTAATTGGTTTTGCTACATGCTCTAATTTTGTCAAGACAAAATTCAGTATGACGGTAGTTAATTAGTTAAGTACCTAATTTACTTCTAGGTGATAAATAGTCTAAAACTTTTATACCTTTTGTCTGGAAACATTACACTTTTCTTAGTAAAACCAATTTGCAACAAAGTTACAGAGCAATTTAATGATAACGGCTCTCGTTTGGGTATAAAACATTTGTTCTCTCGAAAGCCAAGAAACTCGGGTCCTTAATGGTCAGCGCAATGGAGCTGCCTGACATTTTCCTCGGAAATAAATGCCAAAAATCAGGCAAACTTATGCTGTATAAACTATAGTTTCGCCATAAAAAGAATGCCCTCACATCTCTGCAACTCATTTGAAGTCCAGGTAGGGACCTCCGTATGGATGTTCCAGAGGGAAATAACCATAATTTTATATTTGTATGGAACAGTTTTAGTTTTATGGACGTCACTTGAAAGTATATTTTCTTCTTACAAAAAATTAGCTCAGCCAGTTTTCCCATTTTAGTTCATACACCCCCCCCCCCCCCGAAAACCAATCTGCATAATGAAATTATATAATTCACAATAAAAGAAGGCTACATTTTACTGGCCAGGGCTTTACGCAAATAAAGGTTCCATATTTTATAAAAATTTCTGAAATGTGGGAATTTTTTGCTTTTTTATTTTTTTAGTACAAAAATATTTTATATTTGAAATTTATATACTTAAAAAGCCCTAGTCCGTGACATTTTGTTTCACTGTGAATTATTTCGTTTCAATATGTTGATTGGTTTTTTGGAGGGGGGTGTATGAACTAAAAATATGCAAATTTTGACTTTGAAATGCCACCAGGTGTAAACTGGTTGATCCTAATTTTTTTTAAAGAGGATTATGTACCCCCAAATAACATATACAAAACTAACACTGTTTCGTTCAAATATAAAATTATATTTTTTTTGCCTCTGGGACTCGTGTGGACGCGCGGTGTAGCTGGCAATTACTGCTACACAAACCATGCTCTTTACTGCCAGTGGCCATTGTCGGCGGCGCCGTGAAGGATGATACGTTTGTCAACTGTTCCAGAAGCGCCCGGAACGTTCAGTGCTCCGAAGAACTGGAGACCAGGAACGTCGGAATTTATTGAGCCTCTGGTAAAACGTATCGACCGATTTTCTCGGACAGCATCCCTCTCTTCCTTTTTCAGGGGAAAGGTCATCATTTCCACGAAGTGTCTGCGCTTGTAATCTGGGAACGAGCGTGCTAGGCCGTGTGGGTTGGAGGCTCCGTGTAAAATGTTTTCAGTCCCTTGCTCGTTTATTTACAAATTATAGACCACCCAGGGCTCCAGCCATATTTTATCATTTTTAATTCGTATCACCGCTTACCTGCTGGTCCCCTTCGACAAAAAAAAAAATAACTGTACCATGGCACCCTACGCAGGCTGTGAAGTGGTGTAAATGAAAATTTGGTTATGAATTGAGATAAAAAAGGGATATATTCTGCTTTAAGTAGGAACAGCAGCAACCTCGATGGCAGGGAATAGCTCGTAACGTTTAGAGAATTACTGAATGCTTCCAGCAGTTTGGAACATGACTGAAATATTTCACTAAAATTTTGAAAAGTATCGGCAAACTACCAATAAGAAAAATATTTTAGAGAGTTCTCGATAAAGTGAGCATTTTGAAAGCTCTACTTTGTTTATATTATCACTCAGTTTGTATTTTTCCGCTACATGTAAATTAGTTCAGTATGCCTTCAAGCTATTAAAAAATATTTTGTTTAAAAACTTTCTGGTAAGCAATAAAATCCAAGAAGTAAATTGCAAACATTCCGAGTAAAGTAAGATCTCACTGCGCCTGCAAGGAGAAATAAATAATAATAATAATAATAAAAATAATAGCAGTTACCTGCGCAGAACCAGCAATTTTGAATGGCGTGCATAGTAGCTAACATACGAAGTAATAATAATTATCTCTATACATAAAATAGAACACTGACTGACTGACAGACAGACTGACTGACATATCAAACTGTAGCCCAAACCACTGGACCTAGGATCCTAAAATTTTTGTGTGGTTTTCCTTCAGGTAGTAGACGAGCACTAAGAAGATATTTTTTAAATTCGACCTCTGAGAGGGTGAAAAGGGGTGAAACGTATTTCCGAAGATACGTCGATAGAGCTAGAACCCGACGGCCTATCACTGTGATTTTAACATTAATAGGACACACATAAAAATTCATATTAGTCCGTTTTAGGATTTTTCGATTAACATTATTTGAATTTAAAAAAATGCTGAAACTGAAAATAAAAATTTAAAAAATTCAATAATTTTTTTTAAAAATACGAATAACTTTTATTCTTTATTTTTATGAGCATGACATTGTAGCCTGTAATGTCTTTATCCACTGTGATTTTTTTGAGTTTGGTACATCAGTTGGTTTTAGTGTAGTCGTTAAAACGGAAATATGAAAAATATGACTAACAAGCCATTACGCGAAAACTATGAGAGATAAAAAAATTTCATAAGAGCCATTGTCTAAAATAAGAAAAAAATATATCTGGTACAAATAAAAATAAAACAATTGTGATGAAAATTGCGGTAGACCGCGCCCTTGTAAATATTTTCAGCTCTGAGTAATAGACGCGAGCAAAGCCGCGGTCGTACTGCCAGTAATAATATAAGCCTATCTCTTAGCAATTTTAATTGCTCATTCACTTGAAACATTGCGTAGTTGTCATTATAACGTTTATCAATAAAAAATGAATACAAAAAATTACAATAAAATTTAATAGTAATTTAAGTCAACAAATATGTAGAACTGCATAACATTCCGTATTCGCTGCCAACCGCACTAGGAGTGAGACAACAATAACAACTAGTGACTACTTTTTTAAGGTTGATTTCAAAAGTATTCTGTTCATCGTGAACCACTTCAGTTAATGTGGATTACGTGTCGCCATCTTCTTACAACTTACGTGGCTAAATTTTCTTTGAAATTGTTATGTATATATCAAACTGTATTAGGGAGTACAGTTATAATAAATACACGTTATCTGTTGCGTTTTTCGGCAACGCATGTTTTTGTTTATTTTAATAAATTTGAACATTTCTGCCATGCATTTATTATATTTGATATGGCGAAAGACTTTTTGTTAACACATAGGTTTATGATCTAATTTTTATTGTATTCTGCGTTCTGTGAGCACGTAAACAACGTATTGGTTTGCTTGGGCAAGTTCAAAGACTATCTATGCTCAAATACTCCCAACTTGAAGTTATTTTCATCGATACAGTGTTTTTGTGACATAGAATGACAATGCTAGCAGTTAAACCTGACAACTATCACAATATTATCTTAACTCTGGCCCCTGTTGCCAAATTTTTTCTCATGGTGGAGGTACGTACGTATGAAAAATTTGCGAACAAATTCTAAGCTATAAGTTATTTTTTTATTTTGTTTCGAAACAAATTAGTTGTGGGGTTACTAACCAAACGAACGGAATTTTCCATAAAAAATTTATATACAAAATTCGTAAAGTAGACACAATACAACCTAGCAGGAAAAACATCAAAACATTGAACATAAAATGAATGCTGTAAGATACAGAAACAAGTTGTTGCAAAAATCTTTTCGGGAAAATCTAGTTTGCTCCTATAGCTTAGAGGCGATGAAGCAAATGTTGAGTAAGCAAGATTCGACCTTAGAGATTGCACACTTCCAGGTCTCGATCGCGCTCATCTGTAGTCCAATAGCATGCAAATTAAATCTGCAATACTATGGCATTATTGCACGTGTCGAAAGACAGAGGACTGAATTAGAGATGCTAAGATGTATTTTTCTCCTTTGTCATTTTTAACAGTTTTAAATTTTTCCACCTCCCCCCTCCCCTCCGTAAAAAATCATTCTATAGGACTAAAGACAGACCTGGCGTCTGTAGACAACAATTTTTTGTTTGCACAGAAAAAACAGTCTTGTAGTGGCTAAAACATATTATGTCTAGTAAGTCCATACCAAGCATTTTTGGAGTGAACACCAAATATTTTGCAGGGTTCACTAAGCTGTTTGTTGGTGATTACAAAATAACAAACATACCAACAAAAACTTTTGTAGACACTGCAATATATTTGGTACTCACCTTAAAATTATTTGCTAGGGTTTATAAAGACAAAATATGTGTTTCTTTCCTGATAAAACCGTATTTCCATAACAGTTATATATGGACACAAAGCGCAAACGCTGATTTTAGAGGCAAAATCTTACTGCCGACTCCTCTTCATGGCAGTGCAAACAAAGCTGACCAAGGTTTTTTTAACAACCTTGTAACGCATTCTGAAAATGCAGGCCCGTAACTGGTGTATTAGTGACACAAAATCGACAGCTAAAGTAGAAGGAAAGGACGAGGTTAGTTATTTTCTAAATTTTTGACGTTTTGAAAATAACGTATTTAACGCCATGTCGTTTTCTATCGAGAAATTAAGTTGTCTTGAAATATGTGGTATGGAGAATAAATTCGATTTTTTTTGCTGCCAGTGTTTCGAAGGCTTCCAAACTTTTCTTATCCATCAGTTACGAAACGAATGTTCAATTATTGTAATTCAATTTTGTTACTAGGCTTTTCCTAGCGAAATAGCTGGGAAGCCATGCCTAACATGCAAAGTAAACACGTTATTCGTATGTAGAGAGAGAGAGAGAGAGAGAGAGAGAGAGAGAGAGAGAGAGAGAGAGAGAGAGAGAGTTATATCACAATGAAGGTTGGTTGTTTGCTAAGTTCAACTCTGGTATCTGTATATCCCGATGTTCTTTTTCCGTTATTCGTTTTTTTACATTTAACAGAGCCAATAAGAATAGTTCTTCGATACTGCTAGTTTATTATTAGAGGTACGTCAATTTCGCAGATTCATCTGGCAGCAGCCTAGACTTGTCAGTCCTGTACACCCACTGGCCACAATCGATTATCTATTGGCTTATAACCGTACAAGCAGGTAGCAAGCGATAGCACTTCAAATTATTTCCTTATTTACTACTGGCTTGCAGTAGTCAAACGCGTTTCGTAACAGCCGCCAGCAAGTCACAGACATGACAATGAAGTATACATAATTGGCGTTCAACCTGACCTGGAATGTATCTGCGAAATTTACGTACCTCTATTTATTATTCGTCTGCAATCATTTGAACAGTCTCACGTTATCCTAGTCCGATCATATGAGGCGAAACATACTTAAGCGTTTCGGAGAATATTTTCTGACACTTAGGATTTTCGCGATTTTTCACTTTTTCTAATCATGAAATAAAAACACATTTTAAACTAAATGTCAAAATAACTAACGGACTGTAAAAATTAGATTCTTCCACGAGTAATAATAGCAATAATAATGATCTTACAATAGGAAGTATAGTAATTAAGGCAGGGATTTTTATTTCGTGGAGTGTGAAGCGTTGATACTGGAAATAATGCGTGATCGAATATCTGACATGGGCATGTCCCAGTCCCATTTATGAATGACGATATGTCGAGGTCACGGTCAAGCGATAAGTCAATCTTCGGAAAACAACCAGTAACTGAGCTTTGCACCAAAGTTTTGTCGACATGTGTAATATCACGTATTCTTCGTAACATAACTGAACATTTCCTTATGTCACATTCGCATGACCGTTTCAAAGAGTATGACGACGACCACGACGGTTTCGCACTACCCGAACTGGATACTCTATTACTTAGAAATGTGTGCAGTAACTAGACAGCAATCAGTAAAACTTCTGCACGTGCGTTTTTTTAGTATTTTAAATTGTACAGCACATTAGCAGTATTTCAGAGCGTGAACGCAACTCATGAATGATATCTATAGAGATGATGGTTTATCGCGGGAAAACTTGACTGTTTGCTAACTTTCAAGTTCAGCTTATCAAAAGATTACTGGCTTTCATTTGTACGTGGAGATTTCATCCTATTTGACTGAACCAGTAAGAATATCGCTATTGTAATATTTTATGTATGTTGTGTCAGACGTATATCACCCAATCATACACAGTGTAAAAAAACTGCAGAGTTTTGAAGGCTGTGTAGGCACAAAACATTTTTACGATATACCATCACCTCTAATTATATCCCAAATAAGCGGTGTTACGCCCATAATTTAAGAACGAAACACGTCGCTGATCGAATTCAGTCTACAAAGCGGATTAATATAGATAAAACCCTCAGATCATTCATTGTCTCCTGAAAATTACTTGTATATTAATTTGTTTAATTCCTGAAGCATTGGGAATTTATTTAGCACACACACACAAAATAATAGAAGACTTATAATTCATCAGTAGTATACTGTAGTACAATAATATATACGAATTTAAATATTATATACGTTTGTAACATATATACGCACACCAACACACACACCTACACATCAATACACAAACACACATACACACACACACACACACACACACATATATATATATATATATATATATATATATATATATATATATACATATATGCATGCACACGCACAGTACGCGTCAATAATTTATTTAGGACCTTTAGCAAATATCAAACAATTAGTTTTAAATTCTGGAGTAATTTCTGTTACAATTTTTTTTTCTAATTTTCAACTATGACGAACTACATAATCAAAAATTTACATTATTGAAATCGGATATTTCTTATTCGTGTTATGAATTTTTAAGTGTTTACGAAATATACAAATTCCTTACATTTTTAGTGAGGAAAAAATATGTGAACGTATTTATTTTACAGCAGTATTTTTACTAGCCGCATTTACATAGAAAGGGGAAAAAAATAAGTACTGTAAACAATTTGCAAACCACGTTTTTATTTTTGTTAGTGTAATTCCTACTATACTCATAGTTTAGCCGAAGTTTAAAAATTTTCTATTTTTTATTAGTTGAGCCATTGAAGTGGGGTTTGTGGCAGTAGTTATTTATCCTTCCGCACAACAAATAGCACTGCAGGTTAGTCACGGTAAGTTGCCCCTTCATCGAGTATTGCCAGTGATGTTATGTAATCTCCCTTAAAATATTAATGATACTACAGAAATGGAAAAAAAAAAAAAAGGTTTAAAAATGTTTTGTGTTCCTGACTTTTTTTCTTATGGTCTGTAAAATAATTGTGTGTACATATTGCTCCTATCTAAAAAATGTAAGGAAGTTGGAGATTTTGTAAACATTTAAAAATTCATAACAAATAAGTAACTATCCTATTTCAGTTATGTAAAATTGTCTTTATGTGTTTGTTATTCACAGTTAAAATAGAGATGAATTTAAATTGCCCAAATAGTTTAAATGTAGGAACTAATTGTTTTATTTTTGCTAGTGGTCTTAAATTATTGATGCGTACTGTATAGACGTTACTGTACAATAGGTGTTCAATTTTCTACACGTATTGTAATTAAAGTGCAATAATAATTTGAGAGAAGCATTCCTTTATTTTTAGTTGGAGGGAACGATTTAAATAAAAAGAAGAGAGGGTATTATTTCCCACGTATTGACAGACAAGCTTCCGACTACCTTTAACCGGAATTGTGTACAACGTCTTGATACAACATTCAAGGAAATAATATTTCGCTCCATCAACAAGATACGACTTTTTCTTCTAAATGTTTACGATCGTTGTGCAAGAAGCTTCGAACGCGTTAGCCTAACATTCAGAACATACTGTTTTGGGTTCCGATCCAAGGTGAAAGCTATTGGGCGCCGATTTTATACTTTCAGTTTCAGTCAATTACGTAATTTCCTTAGTATTGTAAAATAATATAGGTGTTAAAAAGTACCAGTGAATAATTTTTTATGACGGAAATTACTTGCATATTCATTTCGGGTTTGTTACCCGTGTGTTCCATTTCAGTAGATGTTCACATTGTGACGACGCTAGTTACGGTAAAATAAATTAAAATTCATTCTATAAGTAGAAGAACTCCGTAATCGGAAATTTGTATCTTTGTTGGGATGTGTGACACGTAATGCTGCTTTCACATTGGATGGAACTGATACTATCGAGGCATTCAGAGAACAGAAGAATAGGATGACTCTGGGAGGGACATGTTGAGCGTATTGAGGTCAAATTCCATCCAGATAATTGTTTCTTATGTCCGGTTCTGCTTTGAATTCATTGGTCTCACTGATGCACTCCCCGTTTTGAGAAGAGAAGGTAACAGAACGCTAATGGATACAAGCGAAAAAATGCGTGTCAGAATTAGGACTACCGTTTCACACGTTTACAACTTACCACCGGATTTGTCGTTATTATAGGAATTCGTGATTCGCAAAGCCAAGGTCATTTTGAACGCCAAGAAATTACGAGATTGCACGACGGCTTTTTTAACATGTCTTGACGACTGCATACTTGTACTAAATAAGGAAATAATTCGTAGGACAAAAGACCTTTACACAACTGAAAAATTTAGCTTTCAATACGTGGCTTCTTACGGAGTCTTACACAATGGCGTCGCCAAAGCTAAAGACAAGCACCTTTGACTTTACGTTTCCGATAAGCTTAATACCTAAAGTCAAAGTCAAGACGGCTGTTCGAAAAGAACTAGCAGATTTTGTATGTTAGAACTATATTTTTTTTTCTGAGTATCGTTTTGTCCTCCAGTATTGTGGTGAGTATGGAGCAATGTCGGAATGAAAGGACGGGGGAAACGGGAAATCCCCGAGTAAACCCGCCGATCAACGGCATTATCCGGCACGATTCCCACATGCGAAAATCCGGGGACTGACCCCGCCGGCAATCGAACCCGGATCGCCATGTACCTCACAATTAATTTATGCTAATGCAATAAGTGAGCTGGGCGTACATTTAGCAAAATATTTTTACATAACCTCTTGCACACCGTAAAAAAAATCTCTTACGTGTAAGTAGATATTACTTGTCAAATAAAATGGAATAAAGTGAGGTTACAGGCTTTTATGGCCCTTTTAAAACATGTCTTAAAATGCAATGAGGGTGAAAAGAGCTGACGGGACCTCACATCACTACATCCATGCCCGAGCCACAGACTAAATAGAAATACAGACATGAAATAACGTGGCGATTCTTTTGATACTGGCGAACTTCACCGCATATTGGCTGCCCGAATACAAGCCCCGTGTATGTTTTTCTCATGCATGTTACGGCAGGTTTCCAATTGGGTTGGCCTGGCTACCGGCTAGCAGGGCAGTAGCTTTACGCTGGTTGGCCGTAGGCTTATCCGTCATGTTGCTGGCCAGGTAAGCTATTTTGCTGGCGCGTGTGACTGAATTCGATGCCCTATCGGCTGTTTCACTTCTGTATTACTAAATATTCTGTGCCCGAGTCGTGATTTGAACCCAGAACCTCTCGCACCGTAACTGGCGCCTAACCAACTACCCTACGGAGGCCTGCCTAAATTGGAAGAATTATTTAAATTTAATGTTACATTCTACCTAATTAATATCGACCCCTTTTTTCACGGAAAAGCTTTTGGACACCATTGTTTCAATGCTTTATATGCATATCTGCAGCTCTAATTGGCAGCAATTGACATAACCCCGCCCGTGTATTTGTGTAGAGGCGTCACTTATTTTAATGTGCCAATCAGAACAAGAAGTCACTGCGACAACACCGATATTCCGCGCTGCCAACATCGTCTTAACAAATCACAGCAATAAAATTTTGAATTAATTTCCAAAATGAGATCTGACACTTATCAGGAAAAAACACTCACCCTTCGAATAGCACATCTATACGAAAGACAAGGAAACTTTCACGAACTCAACGATCCACAGTCTTGTGTACACTCTTGTATCAAAATTTTTCCAACTGGCTGATGAACCAGTGAGTACTTATTTCTACCCCAAAACAGTTAGCATGGGATTCACTCCGGGATTCACTTATGCTCGTCATTCGTGGCGTGTCCAATAACTGTGGTCCATTGTAACTAAACTGATATTCACACGTGTTTGAATTTTCGTATTGTGCTGAAATTTTGGACGCAAGCTAGATTTCCGGTAACTATAAGTTCATGCCACTGGCCGTTGACATAATATTTGAAATCACCTAGTGGGCGCTAAGCCAATAATTGGAGCCAGGAGTTTGTCGCGAGACGATTTTGGCACCATTTTATTATGATGCCTTACGTGCACATCGGCAGCTCTGAATCATGGTTACTGGCAGAGTGTCTTTGTTCAGACAGTTCCACTGCACGAATCGGAATAAGGTTATTGTGACACCTTACTTCTGTGATTTGCCAGTATAACTCCAAGACAAATGAGAGTTATCTCTGACCATGAAGCAGAGCTGCAGATGTGCACATATGACATTGAAACCCAATTTTTAAATATATTTTCGCCACAAAATCTTGGCTCTATAAAGTCCTATATCTAATAATTGGTAATCATTGTGTCGACGAGCAATCAATGAGCAGCTACTCTCTGCCTGAGTCACAGATATTCTCAGAGGCTTACATACAGGTCAGTGAACCCGCGAATTTTACCGGTCTTTTCTTTTGCGCCGTGTCATGACTGCAAGGCGTTGGATTTGGGTAGAGCAGGAACTAGTCAGCCTATCAAGTCTAATCGCTCCGGAATGGAACATGAGGTGGGACCTCGTGGGTGATGTACTGGCTAGGTTAAGGGGTGTGGGGGAAGGTGGAGTTAAAAAGCAAATCAGTGGTACTGTCGGCCTCCGCGCCGCCCGCGCAGTGACTGTGCATTTTACGCTGAATAGTTTGCCTTTCATACAGCGTGTTATCAAATTGCATGTCAATATTTTAAAAACAACCCACATATCTAGAGAAACAAAATATTGTTACAAGTTGGGTCTAGGTACGTTGAGGGATAGAGGTCTTTGATAAAAGAAAAGAAAATTAAATTAATGAAGCTAACCTAATTTATTCACAATTATCTACACCTCTGTATGTCACTAATGATTAACTACTATTAAATAAAACATCAAACAACACAAATAACTACTATTTATATGAATGTTATAAAATCTAAATAATAAAATCGTAGTCCTCTATACAAGTTCTCTGTAGATGAAAAATCTCTCTCACCATTTACAAATGGTGGACCCATTGCCCTAACTAAGAATACTCCAGTGGCCCTCTTGAGGCCCCGAAACTTCATCGTCACACTACTCGTTCCCGCAAACAATCTCGATGAACACTCTTGAATTATTTTCGCACCCGTCACTATCGCCACATCTCACACCAGATGCCAGCCGGCCAAAACTCTCTCGTCTCTGCAACAGCTCTCTTTTATACCTTTAATCTAAAATCCAGAATTATCGCGGCAAGTCTTCATCGCAAAGCTCCTAGAAGAGTGTCACATCATCAGAGTCGAGCACCATCCCTCAGAAGAGAGTGCACACAGGAATTGTCTAGACCATGATATCTGCTGTCTTGCACGAACCCCGTGATAGGCGTGCAGGTGGCCACCGCTCGTCGCAAAAAGGTAACATGGGCAGCACAATACATGTTGAACTTTATTTGAAGCGATTGGAAGGTATTGGAAGGAAAAATTTGATAGCGTGACAGGGATTTAAGAGCATTCCTTTTCAAAGGCCATTATCGATTATACTCCTAGTTACTGTTCTAGTGTAAAGGTATGTGTAACAGCCTCTAGCGACCTCGTTGTCGACGAGACGTAAAGCCCAAGTTATTTAAAAAATAATGCTGTGTCAAATATTTTAACTATATTCATGTGTTAGGTACTATTTCGCTTCAGTGGTTATTTTTCACCCTGTTTCGTTGCCTTTATTGCACCAATATGTAGCTGCAGATGGATGTTCCAAGATGAGGACCGAGTATTAGGGAATATTCTAAAGCCAAACAAACATCACGTTAACGGCAAAATGCAGGGACCCACAGGATTTTTGTTCGGGGAATGTTAGACTGAGGCGTAAGTAGGATTTGTGTTATGTGTGGGGGAGGGGAGGCTTCAACCCTGGAATTTCAGTAAGTAACACCGACCCACACTAATTAAAGTGGGGAGTCTGGGGGTCCTCGCCCGTGAAAATTTGGATTTCAAGGCGTAAAATTGCACTATTTAAGCCGTTTAAGTAAAATTTTAAAAAGTGGGGATTTCTGGACCCCATGGGTCCCCCGTGCCTTAATTTTGTTGTATGATTAGGCATAAACGGCATTATAGTTTTAAGTAGGCCTACTAACAGTTAAATTTACGCAACAAGTGAAAGAAAATTGTAATATTACGTATGAATTAGGTATGAATAATCATTCACCAGTAGCATGCACGAGCCGAGGAACGAATTTCTCAGTCACACGACCTCAGTAACGTGAAAACGCTCTATTGGCTGTGCCCGTCAGGTACAGGTATTTTGATTACCAAGTGCTCAGAGTGTATAGTCGGCTATAACACCGCTTCATTTGTAGTGGCTCGTGGTTTGTTGACTGGTAGGACTGCAGTTGAAGAGAACTCCCAGGGATGTCTACTTGTTTACGCTACAAACGCTGACACGCTAGGCTGTATGCGTCGCTTATCAGTGAGTCGGGAGCCCTATTTTCGGAAAAACGATTTCTGCACCAGTTTGATTCAGTGCCTTTTGTGAAGTGACTCTTCTTCATGCTAAGTGATAGTATTTTTTAAACTATTGTTTGTCTTAACGTTTTTCTGCAAATTGCAGATGTGTGGTATCGCAATAATCTCATTCTGATTAGCATAGTAAAATAAGAAACGTATTTCACGAAGACACACTGTCAATAATAATGAAGCAGAGCTGCGTATGTGCACGTAAGACATTCAGACATGTTGATGCAGGAATCTTTAGGCGATAATGAGCGGAGTCGCTATCAATGAGTCATCAGTAAAGAATCGGTAGCCAGTAAACCATGCATGGTCATTGGTGAACGGCGAGTTGACCAGAGGACTGTTCTGTAACTTCTCCTCTGATAAAGATCGTCACCTGTAACTGTTTTTCGAGAGCGACACAGCAATTAATTAAGTGTCACTCGTGACTGTCTTTACGCCGTATTCTCTAACACCTCTCTTTACCAGAATCTCGATTGCTTGGCTACAATGTTGGATGTACGCTGAAAATCTTCATACATTTAATTAAGGGCTTGGGACTGAGTTTCTCGGCTTTCGAGAGAATTATTTTTTTAAATGCATACGAGAGTCGATATTGTAAAATCGCTTCGTAACATTTTTTGCAATTTGGTTTTACTATGCAATGTAATTTTTCGATACAAACGGTTTGATGAGTACAGCTAATTTATCAATTAAAAGGAAATTTTGTTAAGTAACTAATTAGCAACTATTTTTCAGTCTTCTAACGCGACAAAATTAGAGTACGTAGTTCAAATCAGCCATAACAAAGTTACGAAGCGATTTTACGATATCGGCTCCCATTTATGTTTAAAAAATAATTGTCGTTAACTGCGAAGAAACTCGGGCCCATGCCCTTAAATATGCCCCCTATATTTCTCACGTTTTCACAGTGTTTCCAACTACTAATTACTTAAATTTAGTTTTAAATAATATAAATCATATTCGTTCCTCTTTAGAATTCCTATTTTAAAAGTTGTAACATTAACTAGCCTCTAGTAGAAAGATAGTGTGCTGTGCTGACAAAAGATAGCAGCACTGGGGATCTATTCTCTAAATTAATTTCTGGTATTGATCGTAACCTGTGCCTGTCTTTCGAAAGCAACAGCTATTAAGATAATCACTCGTGACTGTCTTGATATCGTATTCTCTAACATCTCTCTTCACCAGTGCTTGGCAACACTGTAGGATGAGTTGTGAAATCATTCTTAAATCTTACAAATGACATTTTCTCAGTTTTCACATCGTGTTCTGGATTATCAAATAGGCCTAACCTAAATTTTGTTTTAAATAACATAAATTCTATTTATTCTTCTTTACAATTCCGATTTTAAAAGTTATAGCATCAGCACGTATATGGTAGAAATATAGTGTGCTGCGCTTACACGAGATAACAGCGCTGGTACATTGTTAGTATCTACAACCAAGAGATAGCAAGCAGCACGTGTGTTGTATTGGATTTGTTGTTTGCTTCTGCGGTAGAAGCTACTATACACAGATAGCTATAATTAAAGACACGTATTACATATTTAAAAGAAAAATAACGTGTTTCCGTCTCCTTTCAGGCAATATTTCAATAAAATTTGTTCTCCAGTGAGGATGGTAGTAGAACACAATTATGTCGGCCATTTTCATAAACTATCGCTCCAATCAACACCATGCGACCCGATCTTCATATAAAGAGAGTCACGAAGCATTTGAAAGACAGTCACGGCGTCATTTTTAGCTACAGAATACGAACTCTCTCGTTAAGATAGTTACCCGGTAACTGTCTTTGTTATAAAGATTGTACAAGGGACTGAAAAAGATACAGAATACGTCACCAGGAGAGTGCAGTTCTGACAATCTGCAGTTTTACATGGCAACAACCTACGAGTCGTCACTGCTTGTAACACAACCACGCTTCGCCAATGCCTTAGGTCAGTGCCTAGGCCCAATGGACGACTTGAAGTACACGCCCCCTCACGTCACCGCTGGGCAAGAATACTGTGGGGAAACAAAGATTGTTTACAAACATGTTGATCTGTTAGTTGGTAATTGCAGAAAGCAAAAATGTTGCCCATTCATAGATTTGCACGCAAGGGTAAAACATATTAGTTTCTACTTCATGGTTAAGATACGCAAATACATAAGATTAATGTTTACCTGAAAAAAAAAAGGCAAATTCCAAACAAATAATAAATTTTCTTGACGTAGGCTACATCTCATCCGGGACATTTGACGCCAAACCGCTAAATGAAGGTTATGTTCGGCTGCGGTATCCATGGAGATAGGAATTGTTTCCCACACCTGACTGAAGTTCCGTCTCTTTTCAAGTCGTCCATTGCAGCCAACAACCGGCCAAGTACAAACACCCTGCTAAGCCATTTCGGTCCTGTACATCATTATACTTAGCTCAGTTGTGATTCAACTATATAACGTTTAAATAGGGGCACCTGATTTTGACGAAAATATATTTAAACCAGCTTGTTTCAACGTCTTTCGTGCACATCTGTACATCAGTGACGCATGCAATATCATCTCCGTTTATACGCTTTGAGCACAGAATATTTAGGAATACAGAAGTGA
The DNA here is from genome assembly GCA_003012365.1 of Medauroidea extradentata. Lineage (NCBI taxonomy): Eukaryota > Metazoa > Arthropoda > Insecta > Phasmatodea > Phasmatidae > Medauroidea > Medauroidea extradentata. Next base: position 32,510 of record PNEQ01019414.1, read on the forward strand.
AATAGCTGGTATGACGGTGAACTCAGTCACACACGCCAGCAAAATTGCTTCCCTGGCAAGGTAGACTGCGGAAACGCCTACCGCCATTTAGCGTAAGGTAGCGGCATAGGCGTAGTGTGACTATAAATTTTGCGGGGCACATTACTTAGAATTTTAATAAAACCACAAATAAAAAGTGTACATTTACAAGAACTTGCTGAAAATGTATAACTACGGTAGTAATTCAATACAAATATTAGCTAGAAATTTAATTAATATTCTGTGAAAATAATATTAAAATTAATTATTTTACAGACAATAGCATTATAATTTTTTATTATTTAGAATTATTTTTAAGTTGGGGGGCATGTGCCCTCCTCTGCCCCCCCCCCCTTTCCGAGGCTACGACTATGGGTAGGGACGGGAGTTTTTGGTGAAAAGATTTTTGCCCCACTTTGTTTCAGTGCCTTACATGCACACCTGCAGTTCAACTTCAAGGTTATTGGCAGAGTATTTTTGTGCAGAGTCATTATTCATTTGACTGTGCCAATCAGTACACGGATAACTGCGACACATCACGTCTGTGATTTGCGGGTTTAACCTCCTCACTGACCACAAAGCAGAGCTGCAGGTGCGCACGTAAGACACTGAAACAAAGTGCTGCAAAAATATTTTCGCGGAAATTCCTTTCTATAACCATGGGTGGCGGCCCTGCTAGTCGGCAGTCAGGCCAATAAGAAATCTGCCGTAATGTGCAGGAGCCAAACACACGCGGGGTTGGAATCAACAGCTTCAGGCAGCCAATAAGCAGCGAAGTTCACCCGTATCAAATAAGCCGCCACGTCATTTCACGTCTGTATTACTATTTAGTCTGTTCTTTGAGCACGTGGACTCAATGTGCCTACCGGTCATATCCAATATACATGTGTTGTGTATACAGAGGAATATTAGAGAATAAGTTCCTTGTCTCTTGTACGCTACTGGAAGAAGAGTGTACCTGCTCCTACATGTCTAATGGTTCCATAGATAACTTAGTGTTGAGTATAGTCACTGCTTAGCACCGCATGCCTTGAAACACGACTACGATACGCCGCTGATATACACATTTACTCTATGGTTACTGCTGGTGTGTATTTTTGCGAAGACAACTCTCATTTGACTGTGCCAATCAGACTAAGTTTACTGCGACATCACACGTCTGTTATTTGCGTTTTAAACTCTCAAGACTAGGGACCCCCGTTTTTTCGCGAAAAGAATTTTGCCCCACTTTGTTTCAGTGCTGTATTTGCACATTCAGTTCCGCTTCATGGTCAGTGATAGGATATTTTAACTGTCGCGAGCTGTGGGGTTCTGCCGGCAAATCACAGACGTGTGGTGTTGCAGGAACGTTATTGTAATTGGCTCAGTCAAATAAGATACTGCTCTTCACACAAACACGCTGCCAATAACCGCGAAGCAAAATTGCGTATGTGCCAGTAAGTAACTGAAACAAACTGGGGCAAAATTCTATTCGCGGAAAATAGGGGTCCCTACTCAAGACTTGTGAAAGTAGAAACATCCAATCACTGACCATGAAGAAGTGCTGTAGATATGAACGCAAAACCTTGAAACAATCAGGTGCGAAAATGTTTTTCTCAAAAATCATGTTCATAACGCATGAATAATGTTGTAAAGTTGACACTTTATTCTGTATCTGTTAGGTGATGGAAACTGACGTATTATTTTCTATATGTTTTAAGGAGAAACGGAACTGAAGAGCGTATAATAAGTAAGTCAAAATTAAAATCTCTTATTGAAATTTGCAGGGAATTTAAAGTTGGTGTAGAGAAATAAATAATAGCGACATAGAAGGCAATTTTTGGCTTCTCTTTAAGCTACTGTATGGCCAGTGTGTAATAAATGGCGCCGGATTCAACGTTACAAAACTGCAGCGCCATGAATACTTCACAAGAAACGCGTCACGTCAGAGATTTGATTCCTCACATAGCTGGCGAATGACCATTTTACATGAATGCGCATTTTTTGCTTCTTTTCAAGGACCTTCATAACAGTACAAAATTAAATAAACTTTTTTATAGTGTTGATTTACATAAAGTGAAGAGACATGATGTGAGTATGGAGCAGCACCGAAATGAAGGGGCGGGGCAAACGGGGCATCCCCGAGAAACTCCGCCAACCAGCGGCGTCGTTCGGCTCGATTTCCACATGCGCCGGGAATCGAAACCGGATCGCCTTGGTGGAAGGTAAGTGCTCTAACAACTGTGCCAACAGCGGCCACTATTGACTGATGCGATAACCATCTATATTACAAAGCCGCTGTCTTAGGCTTGACAAAGCTGCCACAATGCTCAGTAGTTTATTTACATTGGTGTAAATAACTTTAATTAATTTGTAACATTGCTTTAAAATAATTCTAAATAGTCTGCAGTCATACAATGCACGAACGAATGTAGGCTTTTTGCAATAAAACGTAAGGTTCACTCTCAAAAAAAAATCTTGATTGACTATGGTTGATTTACATAGCTAAATGTATGATAAATTTGTTGCAAAATCAACAAAACTTGAGGATTTATTACCACCATAAAATTAGAGTATAGTATCAACATGTGTAGCGATTCTTCGATATCGATATTAAAAGAAAATTACTTTATAACCACCAGGAATGGCCTACACAAAGTTATCAGCTCTCCGACGGTAATGGCTTTCCCTTGTCCGCTTTTATGTAGGACAGAAAAGGAATGAATCAAGGAAGCCATTGCTGAATGAGACATCAAAGCCATATTAAAGAGACTCTGGTTGGCAGGGTTGCTGGATTAAAGGCCGAGGCTGAAATTCATTGCTACTTAAAAATATGTAAATATTCTCAGTTTTAGATAAATATAAGAAGACACGAAACTCCTACCCTATGAAAGCCATCAAGATAGTTAATGCTTTGCGAATAAACGTTAGACAATAAGATTCAAAATCCTTTCTGAAATTCTTAAGAGAGAATTTTAAACCTGCAATTGTTCTGGTTAAGTGAAATTTAAGGTCGTTCCCAGCTTTATTATATTGTTTTAAAAATATGTTGTTTCTGCAATGCGATGTTTCTATTTTAATGATGATTGTATGATGATTACCTATTCTAACGCTGCCAATGAGATTTATAGTGGTCATAGACAAAGCAGAAATAAATACATGTTGGCCACACATCACAACGGCCGGAAAACCAAAAATTGCTCTGATTTTTCACAAACATGAAAACATATTTTTGGAATTTATTAAATGTATTTTCCAGCAAATGTAAAGATTTCAATTCCTTTCTAACACTTTTGTGCTGTCCAGCAAGAGAAATTGGAAAAAATTTCAGCGGAAATGAGAATGAACCTAACAGTTAGGTACTGTACATGAAAGTATTTTAAGAACAAGAATTGTAATACTGATACAAAAATCAACGATTTTTCATCACGTCAATTTTCCGGAAGCTCAAAATGAGCCATGCAAGAAAATTCCTTGAAATTTCCCAGATGGATCGTAATTAATTGAAATTTCCCTGATCTATCCAGGTAGCCACAGTTTCCCGGATAATCCCAGGTTGTCCAGGTCTATGGCAACCCTTAAATAAATACGCGTGTGTATATCACATCCTCTGAGGCGACTTAGCGGAGTCTCGGACAGGCCGAAATCCGGCAGCTCTTGTCGACGTCAGAACCATCCTGGTGGCCCAGATGTCAACATCCCTGTTCATGCACTCCCCTCTCCCACCAATCAGCCGTCATGACGGCGACGACAATGCTTCCTTATGGCGGCGCGGCGCAATGACGTCAATAAGGCCGGCTGGTGACGCCACTCGTGATCAATCCCGCGAGCACGGCCACGTGGCCGCTACTCGTGGACTGTGTGGGGACTTCGTGATTTGGAGGGAGGACATCATCACTGTGCCCCTATCAGTACAGTGGGTCTCGATGGGAGGGGGGGTCACCTGTCACTCACCCAACGCCAGCTGGCACACCAAGCCACAGGCCGAACTCGGCCAATTGATCTCTTTTGAAAGCCCCTCTCAGGCCGTGCTCCCTCTAGGGTCATTTGGTAATTATATATTTAGAATCCTTCAATTGGAACGCTATACCTTGTAGCCAGAATAGCTTGCACGTTTAACTTGCTCAGTTCATTTTCGTGTCAACGTTCGTGGACATGCTTCACAGAAAGGAAATTCAATGCGGCTGATGGAAGAAAGTGGCCACTGCATCCAACAGTTTCCTGAGGCTGCGTTAACACCAGGAACAGAGCAAGCAATCACTAATCACAACCAAACATTTGTTCATTCTATAACATTGAGGCAAAAATTATAATTGCACTGAATTAGTTAATAATCTGTTAACATGTGGACATAGTCCCTGACACGCGATGTCTGATTTGGGGAGTCTATTTTTTATTCTTATTTGGTTATCCTTGTTTTATTTGACCCGATTAAATTGATGGAGTTTTATGTTTTCTATGTATCCTATTGACTTGAGGAGTCTTCGACGGTGTCGAATTTCCACCTTTGAGGCTTGGGAACATTGTAGCGATAAGAGCTAGTGTCCCACGCTTGACGAGAAGCATACCGCCTCTATTCGCAGCGCGCCAAACTGGCGTGCAAGGTTTTCCTCGTAGTTTTTTTTTCTTACGGGATTTTAAGCGGTAACTGTAATATTTTACTTTACAAATTTAGGTAATATTTTTGGAGTTACAGCATTCTAGTAAAACCTGTTTTTAACCATTTTGAGAAACCCAAAAATCATGCTTCTAACAAGCGTGCTGAATTTTTGGAAACATAGAAGCATAGTTTTAAGTGTGTGTTCTCTTTTCGTAGATAAACATAATACAAGTTAAGCGGTTTCGCGTTAAAAAGAATGCGTGTGACACGCTGCAACGCCGTCCATGCGCCAGTCGAGGATTCCTCTTAAGGGCGCCGCCTACCTGCGCGTCAGAGTCTCAGAAATGACGGAAACGTAAGGGCAACCTTGAAACGCGCATCAAATACCGCATCGCCTCAACGAGCCAAGCTCTGAAATAGCGTGCAAACTTTCCGCCGAACGGTTTTTTTCTGTGGGACACTAAGCGGTGACCGTATAATTTTATTGGTGGAAAGTCTGTAGCAAAGTTCAGTGCAGGTCGCAACCTGAGTTTCAGACACATCCGGTTACTACATTTTGATGCACGGCAGTCTGAAAAGGCTGTTTTTAGCTATGTTGAAGTGCTTAGAAACAGTGTTTATAATGAGTATGGTGTCTTAACAATGAGGTTGTGACCTTGTCTGAAGTGTGTTTTCTTTTCGTACGTCGGCACAATGGGCATACGTGGAATAGTTTCGTAGAAAATACCTGTTTAGTAACACACTACAACGCGTTTGAAGCGCGAGTTAGGCGACTGCCCAACCCTTTAAATGCGTGAAGAGGAAGCGTGAACTCACTTTGGTAGGAGTAGACACTCCTGTCGGCACTTTGGCCTGTAGACCGCTGTACCATATCCGCCTTTAGTAGAAGACCGCAGCTTTAGATCTTGCAACCCTGCACACAAGGGTTACTTTAACACTTATTCTAGCTGTCTAAAGGCAATGGCTGTACCTGATTCGTTGTTCAGCCATACACACAGAGGAAGCCACTGCCGTTGGAAAGACAAAATAAACGTGAAAATGGCCCTTCCTGGCAGGGTTGCTAGATCTAACACCGCGGGCTTCTACTAAATACGGCTATGACTGTACCCACTGGGACCAGGTGCAGCGACTGAACTTGCCTTAAAACTGCCGCAAGATAACGGAAAACACACACATCCTATTGACTAAAGCATCCTATGCTTGTATGTTTTCCTATCATCTTCGGTTTTCTTTGACAGACATCTGCATCGCAGAGGAGAATGTCCAAAAAAACTATATATTATCTACTTTGAAGACCGTGAACCAATAACAGACATCCATGAAAACATTCACTGACCTCCACGTCACTTTATGAGATGTACAAAAAACAACGAATTTTCCGGGTATATATTAGTAAGGACAGATTCTCTATCGCCAAGGACCGAGGTATTGTTTCTGCCAGCCTGGACAAGCGCACTCCCTCTCGCTGGATCTACGACGCCTCGACACACTGAAATAAACGTATTGTTGTAGGTAAAATACTTCTGTTAAGATTGGAATAATATCCCAGTTCAGTTGTTGGTACTGTCGGGGTTGTTCCTACAGCAGTATATTCTATAGAAGTGACGTGTTCTGTAGAAGAGATCTGCTCTTTGCTCATTCTACAGATCTGTTTATTACTTATACAGAACAGGTTGTTGTTGAAACAACCTACGCAGTACTGAAAACCAAACTGGACTGTTGTCCCTATTTAAAGAGAAACATGGTACCTGCAACAATACATTTATTACAGTGCACGATGCATGTGAAACTCAAATATAATTAGGGATAGGAAACTTTAGCAAATTTAGTTACCTGCTGGCTAGACTCCACTGCATTATGCTTTCTCGAGCATCAGCTGTCTGTCTGTTGGTTATTGCCCTAATTTCCCCCCAGAACAGGTCACACGGGAGTCACACGTTTTTAACGCACAGTCATGCTATTGGCTCAGATTTATTTTAAAATGTACCTAACATACTTCGAACCAATTATAACTATTACTCAAATGTACTTACATGCAATTATAATCTAGTTTGTTTGAAATCGGACTCACAAAATTTGTCTTTTCCTAGATATAGTAGGGAGAAGGTTTTATCGCGGTTAAAGCTGCCTGATTTCTAGGTTACAATGCAGCATTTACGTGTCCGGTTTTCTTTTATCATTAATCGTTTGTTCCCAGTTGACTGAACCAACAAGAATGTTAACGTCCGATAGTAAATGTTTATGATTCGTCTATATACAGTAAAGTCGTGTCAAACACTCGCTGCCCAATTCGGTAAGGCGTAACAAGGAACAGTGTTACAGGGACTATTTGGGCAACGCATATTTCCGCGATTTTTGACTCTCTCTAATAATAGCGCATTGGGATTTGCTGCAGACTTTTCAGAAATAAAATCATGTGTACCGTCCCGGAAATTTCGTGATTCATATGAGAAAATTCTAGATTTCAAACACCTGCACACATCTATTACTTTCGTACTGAAAATCTTCCTCCAGGACTGTGAACCAATAACATGAAAACCATCTCAAACTCCCGCGCTACCTTGTCAACGTAAGTACAACTGGCCACTCACTGGAGCAGCAGCCAATAACCTAGTAGCTGAAGGCAGAGTTTACACAGGACTGTGGAGTCCAGCTGGCAGCTCGTTGAACCCGCGATAGTTCCAGGTCTATAATTATGTGATCACAACTTAAAGAGTGAGTGGAAGATAAATAAACGCTGGAAACATCAATTGATTTCTACGCTTTTTTCGAAGCCAATATGGATAAAATACTCCATGTCAATCCTATATAATGGCATCTGCCAACTTTATTAGTAAATATTTATCTACAGTTACTAATTATTTATGTGTGATTTCTTGCGTCGCAGTTAAATGCACGAGGTTCCGGCGCCAGTGATTGTGCCTCAGAAGTTCGTAACACTGGAAATAATTTTGTTTAAAACGTTGGCTAAAACTATTGTCTAGGATTGCTATTGTTTAATTTTCGCAAATTTTCTTCAAGAAACCTACAGTTATAGATAAATGCTCTAAGCGTTGAATTATGTACCACGCCTTCTTAAGGGTGTTCGAGTGCGATAAAATCATAACGTTATATTTTTATGAAATAGTGTTAGTTTTGTAGACGATACTAGTGAGTACTTTACACTCTTACGAAACAATTTTACCTCTCATAGTTTTCTCATAACGGGGTGTCAAAGTCAAAATTTGCGTGTTCTGTTGACATGCAAATAGTGAAAACCAACTGACCTACTTAAACAAAATAATTCACTGTGCACTTACATCCCATGAGCTATGAAATAAAACATTCAAACCCCCAGAACGTAATATTTTGAATTTACAAAATACCGCAAATTACAGGAAAAAAGTTACAAATTCAGCAATTTTTAATAAATACAAAAACAGTTCGCGGGATTTTTTCAAATGGTTTAGGCTATTACGTAGCCCATAATATGTTATTTCACGTACGTAAGTCAATTGATTTTCACTATTTGCCTGGTAGCAGAACATGCAAATTTTTACTTTGACACATGCACCGTTATGAGAAAACTACGCCAGCTACAATTGTTTGGTAAGAGGAAACTGCACTCACAAATATCGTCTACAAAACTAACACTATTTCATATGAATATAAAATTATGACTTTATCGCACTTGAACACCCTTGAAGTCTGATTTTCCTGGCGAGAGCAAGAATAGATCATTCACCTTTCACGGTATAAGATTTGAAAAAAAAAAAAAAAAAAAAAAAAACTGGGGAAAATAATCTGCTGGTATTGAAATAGAAATATGAAGAAAACTTATGTGTAGGGACCTGCGAAATTCGCATTATTTTTTGGTTGCAGACTACACTTCACCGACCTAAACATATGCGAGCGAAATATGAGATTCCATTGGCTACGAGCCACTATGTGATGTCATTTACGTTGTGTCCGCTTTAGGGGTTGTACACTCTATAGCGGAAATTTTAATTATTGGTCAGTAGCATTCTCCCCGGAAGACCTCGACATAGTCGACTAAATGAACTATTCATACGAGTCACGGTCATTTGGAGTCTTTCTGCTGCCAGAAAATAATGCGAATTTTGCAAGTCTATACTTATGTGTTATCTGGACATGAAAATACTGATTTGTTCATAGATTATGAGGGCGTAAAATAGGCCTAAAAATCCTTTATCACTATGGGACGTTAGAAACGTTAGTGGTGACATATGTGTTAGGTTCGACAGATGACTAACCCCAAACTAGTACGTTACACGTGTACCCATTTCAGGTCTTGGAGTAGAATGTATTAAACGTGGGTGTTTCGGTAGTCATTTGTAAATATGTGAAAAAAATATTAGTACGTACACCACATATTTATATTCAGATTACGCCTTAGGATTGTGTGGTGGATTAATAAACGCTGAAAACTCCAATTGAAGTCTACACGTTTTTGAAAGTCAGTTTGGAACATCTGTAAAACAACAATCCTTGATAACGACATTTGCTAACTTTATGAGCAAAAATTTACCCAAAGATGCATTTGTTATGCTTGATCGATTGCACCGTAATTAAATGTAGGGGATTTCGCAGTTATAAGTTACTCGAAGAAAGGTTTTGCTCAGAAAGTTGGCGAAAGCTATTGAGGATTGCTATTTTATATTTTTGCAATTTGGCTTCGAGAAACTTACAATATTAAACTGATGCTTTCAGCCATTAATTATGTACCACGTCCTCTTAAAATGGCGGTATCACAATCACCGCTTATTGTCTCTAGAGGCAAGCTTTCGACGAGGAGAAGAACGTAAGTCAGTGTAGTGACTTTCGTTAAGAGGTTAGGATGAGGCGTGGTACTCGTATCTGTGACACCCTTAGTCCTTCCGCGTCTGTAAGCCTCGGACGCACAGAACACGACTACCCAAGTGCATAACAATTCACTCCAATTCCTAAATGGTCGGCAACATTGCTAGGGTTTCCCCGGCCTGCTTCTCGTTAAAAATGCACGGAGTTGCAGGATAGGGAAAGATTTCCATCTCAGAGGTTGAATGCAAAAATGCTCACCCAACCGCGGACAGGCTGTTGCTCCGGTCGCGGGGGCGAGCGACACTGTCGTGACGTGCGATTCTCCTCGACGACAATGACGACGCCACAAGAAACTGCATCTGAAACATTCCAGGCAACTTCTTCCGCGACCGAGGTCGGCAAGTCGTCGCCTTCCACTCCGACAGCGAACCAAGGTTTCTGAACCCGGCCGACAGTAAATGGTGAGAAAGGTTAACGCCACGATCTGTTCGTTACTGCTGGTGAGCACTGATGTCACTGATGCTTTATTAATTGAGCCACGATTTTGTCGCAAAAAGAATTTTGCATCACTTTGTTACAATATCTTGCGTGCACATAGCCAGCTCTCCATCACGGTTATTGGCAGCGTATCTTTGTACAGGAACGTCTCCCATTTGACTGTACCCAGGACCGGATTTACCACTAAGCCCACTAGGCCCGGGCCTAGAGCGAAACTTTCCCAAGGGCGCACTTTTATCGACGAGGACAAGTGAAGAATTTCCCATCACTATTTTTAAATGTACCAATATGGATACGACTAAAAATTATTTAAATGGCTTTACTTTTGGCATTGTTAACATGCTGTCTATGTTAGTTTTATCTGCTGTATGGCCAATCCGGACATTTATTTTCAAATTATTGTGTTATTACTATTATTATACATAACGAGAGGACAGAGCAGAGTAATTTTAAATAATGTGGTGTTGAAAACGGTGAAAGGATGCCAGTTGTTAAGGAAGGATTGAAAACAGAGGCTGTGGGGGCGCTGATACTGACTGGCTTAGGGCGCCTAGAAGCTTAAATACGACCCTGACTATACCAGAAAGGATAAGGAATTTGTGACAGCGTACGTGTGTGGTTTGCCAGTAGAACCCCAATACGAGTGAGAGTTCAAACATCCAATCACTGACCATCAAGCAGAGGAGCAGATGTACTCGTACGGCACTGAAACAAATTGGTGCATAAATCTTTTCGCCATTCAGTCGTGGCTCTATTTATTAGTGTTCGTAACGGAGCCGTATTGGTAGAGATGATGGTATATCGTGAAAATGTTTTGTGTCTACATACCCTTTAAAACGCTATGGTTTATTGCGACACGTACGGTTGGGTGTTACACGTCTGACACATCGTAGCTGTCTGCAGACGAATTATAGGCAGCAAATATAACAATAGCGGGATTCTTATTGGCTCAGTAAAATAGGGCAACAGCTCCACGCAAGGAAAAATTCAGTGAGCTTCTGATAAGCTCAACGTGCGTTTAAACCTAGCAAACAGTCATGTTTTCCCGCGATAAACCATCATCTCTACGTATTGGTAATCAGTAGAGACCCGGGAATGTCGAGGGTTCAACGACCAGCCGGCTGGACTGCACAGTACTGTATACACTCTGTCTTCAGATACTTGTACATTGGCTGCTGCTCCAGTGAACGGTTAGTGTACGTCCGACAAGGTAGCGCGAGAGTCTGGGATAGTTTTCATGCTACTGGTTCACAGTCCTCGAGGAAGAGTCTCAGTAACAATGACCCAACAGAATGTAATAAATGTGTTCAGGGTTTGAAATCTAGCGTTTTCCCTTACGAATTCGCGAAATTTTCGAGGTGGTAATTATTTCATCATTGTCAGTGTTTTGGAGTTTCGGAACTATGGGCAACGATGGATATGTAAATAATATAAAACTGGTAACCTACATGAGCACCAATTTAACTAGCAAACGCAATTCGTTAAACTATTTAAATTCTTTCTTAATAATGTTGTTTCACTGAATTATTCGGTAATGTGCTGCAGAGAAAAACATCAATATAATTTTAATGTTAATTTTTAATGGGTTCTTTGAAATACCTTCTAAAAACGAAATAATTTTACGTAAATAAATTATTTCTAATACATCGCCGTGATTATCTGAATTTCGAAAAACGTTTCTAAGTGAAATAAATTTTATATCAAACGCCGATGTCTGTTTTTAATGGTGCTGCACGTCCTCCCGAGTTCTAGTGGAATCGGTAGTCGTTGTAGCCTTGCACGATGAGTCAGCCGAAATCGTCTTCAGTGACTACCAGTGGTCGTCAGAAGCAATGGAACTAAAGCTGGTATCACTGAAATAACTGTCCAGTGAAATCAGCGAGTATCGGATCGTGGCCTTAATCGAGTTAAAACAAAATTGGCTTGGCTCAACCAAATAAGTTGTTAGTATGAGGTGAAATAAATATTTTAGTCGTTGAAACAAAATCACTTTGTCGTTTTTTACTTTGTTGTCAAATTATAATATTTGGTTAGAACAACAAAGCATTTGTTTGGATGTGCATAAATTTTACAGCCAAGTCTTGGAAAACAAACGGTAGCCCCCGGGAATCGAACCCAGGACCTCTGCCACTGAGGTTTGCTCAATGTAGGGACCCATGATTTTCACGAAAATATTTTTGCACCACTTTGTTTCAGCGCATCACTCGCATACCTGCAGCTCTGCTTCGTGTTCATGATTGGATGTATTTAACTTTCGGCGTCTTGGGGTCTGTAGCCGCTGAACACTGACGTGTGGTGTCGCAGTAACCTTGTCCTGATTGCCGAAGTCAATTAAGTTATTTCTCTACACAAACTATGAAACAGAGTTGCATCTTGACATCTCTCTTGGCAATCAAAAGAAAATAATCCTTAGGGACCCCTGTTTTTCGCGAAAAGAATTGTGCCCCAGTTTGTTTCAGTGCTTTACTGTCATGGGTCTGCAATTCTGCTTCGTGGTTATTGGCAGCGTGTCTATGTGAAGAGCCGTATCTCATTTGACTGAGCCAATTACAATAACGTTCCTGCAACACCACACATCTGTGATTTGCCGCCAGAATCCCAAGGCTCATGAAAGTTAAAATATCCAATCACTGACCCCGAAGCAGACCTGCAGATGTGCACAAAAGACACCGAAACAAAGTGGGGCAAAATTTTATTCGCGTAAAACAGGGGTCCCTAATAATTCTTACGCCGCAGGTTTGGAGAGGATAAGGACTCGGCAACAGGTCTGTGAGGCTGTGATTTTGTTGTCATACCTAACATACCTGACGTGTATCATGGAATGAAACTATATAATATGAAATAAAAGGAATGCATTCCGAAAAAAGCGGTAATAACCAAGAGAAAATTCATCGGCAGTTGGTAACGAACTCTAGGACTTCGACATGTGAAATAATGGCTCGATTATTATTCCTACTGTACATGTTTAATGATCTTAAGAAATCATTAGATGGGACACTTAGTAGACTCTTGCATATGGAGGTGGCACATTAAGATAATCCTAATTGCGTCACTTAGAGCAATTGGCTAGCACGCGAACGACTAGACATGTTGGCGCAAATGCGCTAAAAAGCTGACGTGTCTGTGAAAGACACTGTCCGACACTATCCACGTTCCACAATTGACGTCACGGTAAATTTCTTTCATCATATACTTTTTGTGCAGGTCATTATCGACTATATCCAAACTGTCCTCTTTGTCTTTCGAGCTACTGCATCACAGTCTGCTTTAAAAATGATTGACATTAAGTAAGGAGAATAAAGTGTGGAAAATTTAGAATCGCAAGCAGCGATAAGATGAGAAAACTGTTTGCCACTATGCTCAGTTTAATCTGGCATGTAGGTTCTCCCAGCATTTATCGGCAATGAAACGCATACACTCTAAAGGCACTTCATTTGTCACAGTAATATTTGTGTATTGTTAAGAAAAATGTTGTTTAATATGAGCCATTGCAAAGCAACTTAACCGCAAAGGAAATTTTTGTTTAAAAGTTACAGTAATGGTAACAAAAATTTTTGTTACTATTAGATAGTATAATATACATTTTTATGACGAAGGTAGTTATGATTTATTTCAGTACAAACTTTATATTAAAGAAATTATCTTTGCTTCAAAGAAACTTATGTTATTGCCAAAGAAAACTAGTAACGCCGTACATAAGTTTTACACATTTTTCTTTGCTGTAAGGCAAAATTTCTTTGTAGCTAGCTAACCATTCTCAAAGAAAACTCTTCGTTTCTTACACAGAAAACGTTTTTACTGTGTGCGATATGTTTATTACATGGCAGTGTAATACTTATAAGTAGAGGTACGTAAATTTCGCAGATACATTTCAGGTCAGGTTGAACGCTAATTATGTATACTTCATTGTCATGTCTGTGACTTGCTGGCGGCTGTTACGAAATGCGTTTGACTACCGCAAGCCAGTAGTAAATAAGGAAATAATGCGAAGTGCTATCGCTTGCTACCTGCTTGTACGTTTATAAGCCAATAGATAATCGATTGTGTATAGGACTGACAAGTCTAGGCTGCTGCCAGATGAATCCGCGAAATTGACGTACCTCTACTTATAAGTAGAGACAAGAAATATTCGCGGGTTCACTGACCTGTAGGCTATCCTCCAAGAATATCTGTGTACTCAATCAGACAACAGCTGTTCATTAGCTGCTCGCTGATGCAGTAGTATGGGGCACGTTCAGGTATATTGTTATTATTGGCTCATAGACATACACCAAGTGTCAGATAAGTCAAGGGCCAATTACGAAAGTGACACGAACTTACAATTGCTGGAATTATAGCTTGTGCGTGAAAGAAAACGCGAATTTTTCAGGTACCTACTTATAAGCAATAGAAACGAAACACCTATCACAGCTTTGACCCACTCGGTCACAATTAAATTAGGGGATATAGTGTTGCGATTGTATTTTGATGTGAGTATTTTATTGTAAGGAGTATTCGTCTCGCAACCTGTATTCCAGGATCATGCTGAAATCATATATTTCTTATACAGAGGACCATTGGGACATGAACATTTCACGTTAATATCTTACAGAAAATTGTGCTCCAAGTTACTGTGTGCTCTTCTTACTTCTGCTGTTGGCCAAAATATTGTGGGTACGCCTGCAGAACATTTTCAACAATGATATAAGACCAACTAAAATAACCACTACCCTACTAGGCGGATACTCAAAGATACGAACGACCGGATTCAATAACGTCAGAGAGTGTGTTAGGGTGAGCATAGGCCAGTGGTTTATAGCATGTTGCCCAATAATTACGCTACATTTTCAGGTCTCTAGCAAGGACCAGGCCCACCAAGAGAAATTTCGGGCCCCTGGGCAAATGTGAGTTTGGGCCCCCCACACCCCCAATTTTTTTTACGGTTTGAAACACCTGTGGTTTGAAAAATTGACTCATCTGTAAACAATTTGTTTATTTACTAGCTGGTACAATCCCCGCTCGCATAATGCCAGCCGATTGGCCATGTCCACCTCCGAAACCATTTGGTGCACCTGCCCATGGTACTAGTGTATGGTCCGCCCCGGGCCCCTTGAGACCCCAGGCCCCTGAGCATTGCACCCCCTTGCCCCCACCCCTCTTGGCGGGCCTGGCAAGGACTACTCAATGCGTACAGTGAGCTGCATCAGACAGTTTCACGTACAACACGCCACAGCCCACAATAACGGACAGGATGACTGAACGCATTAAAAACAGTGGTGTCAGGTGGGCTGCAGTTGCCGAGAACTCGGCCACCTGTACTGGGTTGTGTGCTAGTTGACGCAACGGGCAATGCGCTGGTCTTCAGGTGTTGTGTTATACTGAGTGGCCACAAAAGGTTAGTAGCAAGTAGATCTCTCATGTTTAGAGATTGTGAAATTTCGCGAATTCAATGACCTGCATGTTAGAATCAAATATCCTATGCATACTCAAGTCCCGACCATTTGTCCACTAGTTGCTACTCAGTGGAACAGCAGACAATGAACGAATAGACAGGGCTTGAGTACGCATAGGATATTTGATTCTAACATGCAAGTCATTCAATTCGCGAAATTTCACCATCTCTACTTATGGTCATTTGTTGTGTGAAATTATATCTTCCTCAACTGGGTTCATTGCTTTATGTGCACATATTAAACTCTACTTCATGGTTATTTATAGAGACCCGGCAATGTCGGAATTTATTTGAGAAGACGTTAGATTTTAAACACTTGTACGCGTTAATTACTTTCGTGATTCGGTCAATGTAAAGGAAACGCTTTCTTATTTACCGTGAACTAATAAACAACCTCCATGAAAACATTCACTGACTTCTACGCTATATTGTCATATGTAGGCCTACAACTGGCCACTCACTGGTGCAGCAGCCAATGAACAATAAGCTGAAGATAGAGTGTACACAACACTGTGGAGTCTAGTCGGGAGGTCGTCAAACAGCGAAATTCCCGGATCTCTATAATTATTGACAGCGTCTCTTTGTGTAGGAGACGTTGTTCATTTAACTGTGTCAAACAGAATAAGCTTGCTGAGACAATACACGTCTGTGATTTGCAGGTAGAAACCCAGATCTGTGTGTTCCCAGACCTGCACACTTGTAATGCACGCGTCATGTAGACCAATGGTCATGAAAGCGCTAGTGGTTATTATCCTCTTGTGACCACTAAGTAATAAGTGGCACGTGCGTCATACCGGCAGGCACTGATCATATAGAGACAGAAATTCGGGAGATTTGCAGGTTTACGATCTCCCGGATGGACTCTGCAGTCTTGTGTAAATTCTGTCCTCAGCTAATTGGTTCACTGGCTGCTGCTCGAGTGAATGACCAGTTGCACGTCTGGTAAGGCAGCGAGGGAGTTCGTGAGTGTTACCACGCAGGTTTGCTATTGGTCCAGAATTTCAGAAACAATGTTGCCAAATCGCGAAAGTAACGCACATGCATAAGAGTTGAAATATTTAACTTCTCCTCGAATGAATTAGAAAAATTCCTGGGGGTACGTAGATTAAAAAAAATAAAATAAATTAAAAGGCCAGGTAGGCCAACTTTTTCTTAAGTTTACAGTTTCAAGTGTGCGATGTTAGTAAAATCAAACTACCGATTAGTAGAGACTTGAAAATGTTGCGAATTCAATGACCTGCAGGCTAGAATCCATTGTACTGAGCATACTCAATCTCTGACTATTTGTCCACTAGCCGCTACTCAGTGGAACAGCAGTCAATAAACGAATAGGCGGGACTTGAGTATGCATAGTACAATGGATTCTACAGGTAATTGAATTCGCGAAATTTTCCAGTCCCTACCAATTAGGCGTAGCATTACCCAATTGCTAGAGTTGAGAGTGGAGGGCCTAGGAGCTCGAGCATCTCTACTGCGATGGCGGGAGATTGGGGACGACGGGCGTCACGGACGACGGCGGAGTGCTGGCGACGCATCACGACGTCGACTGTTGGCGTCTGGACCGTGACGCATTTAACGCTCCGGGGACGTCAGCTTCCGGCGTATGCCGCATTCCTCAAGAGCTCGAACCCACTCTATACTTCATCAACTAAGGGTAGGAACTTCAGATTTTGGTGAATACATTTTTGCATCAACGTGCCCCAATGCCATCTGCAGCTCAGCTTGTTGGTCAATGATTAAATGTTCTTAAGAGGGCACGGTACACATTGCAACGCTGTAGGTATCCCTAAGCCAACTTGCAGAAAAAAGAAAAAACAACAATCCTAGACAATACTTTTTGCCAACTATCTGAGCAAAAATTTTTCTCAAGTAAAATATTTTTGAAAAACAATCTCTGACACCGAAATTTCGTACATTTAACTGTGGCGGAAGAGATCATGCTCTGCAAATGCATCATTCTGGGCAAATGTTTGCTCATCAAGTTGGCAAATACCATTACCTAGGATTTTTGTTTCGTAGTTTCTTCATACTGACTTTCAAAAATCTTTAGATACCAATTACCTGTTTATAGCGTTTATTTATGTACCACACACTATTAACTCGCAGCGTCTTAAGGTTTTATCCGCTAATCACAGATATTAGATGTCACAATAAGCTTGTTCTGATTGGCAAAGTCAATTGAAGGACCTATCTGCACATTGAAAGAACCGCAGATAACTACGAAACAAATGTGCACGTTAGGCATCGAAACGAGTTAATGCAGAAATATTTTCAATAAAATCTTCGGTCGGTTGTGATTACCAAGAGCCTCGCCTGGAGGACAGGCTAGCGACGACGGCAGTGCAATCAGGTCAGTGGTTGCACAAGACAAGGGCCTCAGCGATTCCCCCCACTGGCACTGAACTGTGGTAATGTAATGCAATGTATCGGGGGAATCGGGGTCTGTCTCCTTCAAGCCTTCCAGCCGTCACCACCTCGTCAGGATAGTCCTGGGTCGAGACCCACGACGTGCCGCCGTCCGTCGATAGCCGACACAGTTATAATCAGCCTCCGGCATCATGCTAACGGTGAGGTCTAAGGTGTTCAAAGGATTACCTATCATATAGCAGAACAACGTAAATATTTAAACAGTCGCTCACCTCCTATCTAAATTATGTAGTACAACCGTGTGGTATTTTGTAACTAAACTACGTAGAGTAAAGACACCGTAATTTTATTAGCATTTTTCATTTAACCGTAACCCTCATCCTTAACTTAATCACAAAACTAGTTTCAATATAAATTGCCTACCTTTGCTACAGCCACCCAACCACTATAAAACATGACAAATCATATTAGTAAAATAACAAGTTTACAACAGTGGTATTTACGAAAAGTCACGATTTAGTCGGCATTGTGTGGAAGTTATAATTGAGAGATTTAGTAAGATATTCACGTAGATGCCGCCTTGGCTTGTGGGTTTGAACAACGTCATGCAAGTATTTTATTCTCGACAGTTCGAAAGTCATTCCAGCTGCCATATTGACATGACTTTACACATCTCATCTGTAGCGCAGAATTATATAAGCTTATATGTACCTCGTACCTTAGATCGTTTATCTGAACCTCAGAAGTAAACCTGTTCCTCGGACAATTTTTCTGTACCTCAGAAGTTTATCTGTACCTCAAACAGTTTATCTGTACCTCCGAGAATTTATCTATACCTCAGAAGTTTATTCGTAACTAAAAGTGTATATTTTTACTTCAGACATAGTTTATCTGTACTGCGTACCTTAAACAGTTAATCTGTACCTTGTACCGCGGACAGATTTTCTGTACTTAAGATATTTTAGCTGCACCTTAGCAGTACATTTACAATTCTAACAGTTTACCTATGCCTCGAAAAAATTACCTGAATATCTCAGACAGTTTTTTTCTCTTAGTGGTCAGTTAATTGTCTCCAGCCACGGCTATCCGTGTTAGATTCTTTGCGGTGTGGATCCAATGTGGTAAATATAGCAGACATTTCCGTTGGCCGTCGGAATTTCTTTGGGTTTTCTAGCTTCCATGCACTTTTCGCATTCCGTCACTTCTCCGTTACAGAGCTTTACTTCATGTGTTCTTCCACAGTTCAGTAGAAGTCTACGGCACCCAAATCATAAATCTATCAAATCTCTCATGTTGCCCTGATCTCGATTGGTTACCTTTCCCCATGGGTTAATTTAACGACAGATTCGCTTGCAAGAAAAGAAAACTTTCATGAGATTTTTAAAAGTTTTCTGCAATGGGAGTTTACAATTAGAATTTATTGGATTGTTGACATATGCCATTGCTCATGTTTTGCTGATTATACTTGTGTTGAATGACATAGTGCAAAAAAAAAAAAACACAGAAAATGACACAAAACACAAAACAAACAGAAAAAAGCAATCCCAGAGGAATTCTGTCAGATTTTTGATTATTTAAGTTATATTATTTTGTTATACATTAGACAGCAAGAATACTAACGATAGGATTCAGTTAAAAATCAACACAAAAGACAGGCTCAAAGAAAACCACATTCCCAATATGAAAAAAGATGGAAGTAGACAAAAACAAAACAACAGTGAACAGTGGACAAGAACCAAAAGACAAGAAACTACACAACACAAGTTAAAATCAACGAATAATGCTACGTTTCGGGAATTGCGATATATTATCGTCTTCAGGCTGAAACACAGCTGGTCGGTACACCAAGATGCGAATGAAGTTCGCTAGAAAATTGAAGCTTATAAAGCCTGGATATATGTATAGTGGACTTATATTGGAACTATTTGTGGCTAGGGTCCATAAATAAAGCTTGAAATGTTTTTTTTATTTCAAGTTAAACGGATAGCACATAGAAAATTATTATTACATATTTGAATTTGTTCGTATTATTTGTCTGAGCAATTCTTATTGATCTTTGATAAATGTGTTTGAAAAATTTATTACAGTGATGCTGCTAAAATATTTAAGGAATTCATAGCTTGTTAGTGAGCACTTTTGCTCGTGTAAAATATCGTCTCGGCTGTGAATTTTTGTAGAGCCAAATAGAAAATCATGTAATTTTCTGGAGACATGTATTTAATTATATATGCTTGTAACCTGCCTCGATTTACGTAATTATACTCACTAATGACCCAAATACATAATTTTAAGTTCGATTACTATGTTAATGTAAAAAAATTAATAACCCTAGGTAGTTAGACCATAAACCTAATAATAAGCTTGTCGAAGTATTCACACTACTTTTTCCCCCAGTGCGAGACACGATGTGTATCTATAATGTCTGCAGGGACTGTTATTAAGTAATAAAAACTTTCATATAGAGATGGCAGGTAGCGCCGCATACAAGGAAGGTAGTTCGTAGTATTTTTGGCAGCCAGCCAAAGTATAATATCTCTTGAACGTATCGTTTGGAGGCAATTGGGAGCTTGGGCGAGCGAAGGTCCTCACTATTTCTCGGTTTGTTGAGTGGCGCGCATCAAGCCTCGTTGCCTTAACCGTTATTTATTATCGGTGGCGTAACGTTTCAATTTGCGGCTTACGTCCCGCAAGGTTGTCTGTCTGAGCGGCGCCTCGCCTCTTCCCGTCGCCCGCTGGCACAGAACATATACCACTGCAGAGGCGGAACCGTCACACGTGTGGTGACGATCCCGTGCCCAGAAGAATCGATTGCTTATCAGAAGCTTCAGGTGTATATGCCCGAACAGTAAGGAATCACCCAAAGCGAACAGTAGAATTGCATTGTCAGGATGTTTTTCTAGATAATCGTGCAACCAATTACGACCTCACCATGCTGTTTCGCTTCTGCATGTCTCCACGTTCTGTAACAGCAACGCCAACAGCACTAGCTCGAGCTATTCG
Source organism: Medauroidea extradentata (assembly GCA_003012365.1). Classification (NCBI taxonomy): domain Eukaryota; kingdom Metazoa; phylum Arthropoda; class Insecta; order Phasmatodea; family Phasmatidae; genus Medauroidea; species Medauroidea extradentata. Next base: position 53,203 of record PNEQ01019414.1, read on the forward strand.
CATACACGCCTGTGATATTTCCCTGATATATATGGGAGTTTTATTTTCACTTATATTAAATGTAATGTTACGGCACTGTATATTAAAATTCACATACACAACAGTGACATTTCACGAACACGTACGGAAAATTTCCGTACGAACTAAGAAGAAATATCTGAGTTCCTAGTAAGCGATACTTCAATAAGATTTTCGACATAGGCTACGTTGAATATATATGATACAAGCTTTCTTGGCAACGTATCATCATAGAGGATACAAACGAGGGCATCAGCATTGATAATATCATCCAGTTATCTAACAACAATTATCTTAGCGCTGGATACAAAATTAGATTGTTGGATAGTATCTTGCAACACATTTAACTAACCTTACATGACTATTTCAAAAGATAAGGATTTTCGGACATGTGATTAGATGGATTTTTTTGTGGTCTTACTGTTTTGGTAGAAGGAACCTAGCCGTCAAGTTTGTAAAAGTATTTCAAAAACGTCCTGTGTATGTAAATATGTGTGTACATAAATATAACATATGTATATACATACTTATCACAATTTAACTAAAACATGTTAGTAAATATTTACGCCAAAGCAAATTTGTATGGTAATATAAAGTTATAAGCTAAATTCTACCCTCAATATTATTTGATGACAGCAAACATTTCACAACAATTAAAGACAAGCAGAAAATGAAAGGATGATAGGAAGAATGCCAAGCATAGCCAACAACGGTATTTGCCAGGTAACGAATCACCGCAGCGCGCCGTCACGTATAGCGTCGACCAAGGTTCTGTCACGTCTGCGAGTTCCCACGCGAGCCACTCTTGCATCGACACGTAGGAGTGGTCACGTGATAGTGCGATATTCACATTCCTTTGTGACGGTCTGTAGCACAAGTAAGCGTCCACGAGCGTCGTAAAAGGCAGCTTCCTTTACGCGTATTTGTGTAAGAATTCGCGTATCCCGACACTGCCACAGAATGTTTAGTAATCTACGGAAGTGAAACAGTCGGCACGACGACAAACACAGTCACACACGCCAGAAAAATGGCTACTCTGGCCAGCAACATGTCCGAAACGCCTACAGCCAATCACCGTAAGGCGCTGCCCTCTAGGGACCCATGTTTTCCGCGAAAAGAATTTTGCCCCACTTTGTTTCGGTGCCTTACGTGCACATCTGCAGTTCTGCTTCGTGACCAGTGATTGGATATTTTAACTCTCCCTCGCCTTGGGATTTTGCCGGCAAATCACAGACGTGTGGTGTTGCAGGAACGTTATTGTAATTGGCTCAGTCAAATGAGATACGACTCTTCACACAGACACGCTGCCAATAACCATGAAGCATAATTGCAGATGTGCCCACAAGGCACTGAAACAAACTGGGGCAAAATTTTTTGCGAAAAATAGGGATCCCTAGTGGTTTGGGGTAACGTGAGCAATAAAAGAATCCCTGCTAAAATTATATTTTCATCGAGTTAGTATCTTCCTAACGACGTGAAATGTCTAACCTCTCTGGACACGTCACTTAATGTTTGCGCGTGCAAGATAAATTACATAGTCGATATGAGCCTTTACAGTTTTATAGTAAAATGTTAAGCAATTACATAAAATGAACATTTGTTTATTGCAATTGATTTTATTTCGGCAATGCTACATTTAAATAGTAAAATACACGGAACTACGTTTGGTTAGTTCGTTGTCAACCGTACAAGTAGTAAGGCAACTATTGTTCGTGTTAAAATATATGCAGTAACGGCTAGTGATTTTTTTTTTCAAATATTCAATTTTTAGTGCTCACTTTATCCCTAACGACCTTTAGCCGGCAGCCACAGGCCAATAGGAAACTTGCCATAATATTCAGGAGCCTATAGCATACACGGGGCTGGTATCAACAAATCCTCGGGCAGCCAATAAGCGCCAACTTCGCCCGTATGAAATGAGCCGCCTCGTCATTTCACACCCGTGTTTCTATATAGTCTGTGGCACTGTGCTAAGTTTATGAAGCGTGTGTCTGTTGTAACGGTGTGGAATGCATTTACCTTGTTTCATATGTTTACGGATCATAAACAGCAGAGTCCAGAATTTTTAGGATACCCATGATTCAGTGCGCGTGTTTGTCAATTCATACAAGGTGGAAAAGAAAATTCGGAACGAGCTCAAATTTTTCCGTACGGGTTGTCTGGAAGAAAATCAAGTCTTCTGGATGGCTGTTTTATTTCTGGACTGTCCGGATCTGTCCGCGCGCCAGCTCTTGAGTCCCTGGCGGGTATGCGTTTATGGTCCGTTAAGATATACACGATGTTACAAAAAGTACGGCCAAACTTTCAGGAAACATTCCACACACACAAAGAAAGAAAATATGTGATATGGACATATGTCCGGAAACGCGTAATGTCCATGGTAGAGCCCCTTCCGTTACCTCTCGTTACATGTCATCGTAAAAAACATTTCGTACAGACACTGTTCCAATTACCCAATGGAATATTTCGTTAGAATGTACGTTACTTCCTAGGATCACCGCCAGGTGGGCGACGTGATGGAAGGTAATCGTGACTGCATGGCGTCTCTTCAACTCACATGAAATGATGGACTGGGAGCACGCAGTGGCCAACCTGGCGGTGAACCTAGGAAGTAAAGTACATTGTAAAGAACCAATCCATTGGGTATTTGGAACATTTTCTGTACGATGTGTTTTTTACGATGACATTTAACGAGATGTAAGGAATTGAGCTCTACCATGGTGATTTAGAGTTTCCGGACATATGTCCATCTTTGTGTGTGTGGAATGTTTCCTGAAAGTTTGGCCGTACCATTTTGTAACACCCTGTAAATAATACCTACAAAGAGTCCGATAGCATGTCGACGCACATACTAGCCGTAGAAACTTCGTAGGTTAGGATGTGTTTTCTACTGTGTTACTGTAACGTACGTGACGTTTAGGTCGAAAAACACATACACGCCAGGGACTCAGAGCTGGCGCGGACTGAACGTGAGCTATGGCCGTGAAAACTAAGCTCAACAACGAATAGTTTGTATTGTATAAACATAGTGGTTGTTCCCTTTGGGTGTTGCAAGCAATCTCGTGATGTATAAGCGTGATCACGGACTATAACTGACAACTTAAAATAACGCGGAACTTTGTAGTTTACGAATTCGTCGACGTAGTCCCTGCAGTCTGTTGTGGGAAACAAATAGTAAACAAACTACGCTATAAGGCGTTGATGTGAACAAAACTTTACATAAATTAGGCTCGTTTGGTAAATTAAGCGTATTAGAAATGTAATGCAGAGAGTTCTGACATAGTAAGAAACACTGGAAACTACGTTTATTATTAAAAACCAGTAACACAAGTCACATTTATATTTGTTTTATACTTGCAGTGTTTTAAAATGGTCGTTATGTAAGAATTTATTTTTTTTACAATTTAACTGCAGTGGTCATGGAGTTAAACGTAATATTACATCCATGATTACATATCACCATGACGTCATCAAAATACAAAGATACCAGTGCTGCCAACACTTTTGATGCAAAGTTTTTATGACTCACTACAAAATATATACCGATATACAGTCTTAGTTTATTTCAAAATAGTGAAGTTGGAAAAACCGCCAATACAGCTATACAGAGATCCCCACAACGGGCTGTGACGTCAGAGAGCGTGTTCCTCTAATCATATATTGAGAACGTTAAAGTGAACAAATCCGATCATACGTACATACTGCAGTCACTTCACATGTCACCGACACAAGTGTGTATTTAGGTGGAGGAGGCGAACGTAGCTATGCGGACTGAAATTCCACTAATACGGGTATTGCTATTGCTGTCGCAATCTATGACACTGTTAACAAGTACGAGGGAATTTTCGGGGGTTCAATTACTTGCATTGTGGAATGAAGAGATTTTAGTTGGCGCTTAACATCGAAGTCTTTAGCGCTGGTGGGTGTGACATAATGTAAATATGGAGCAGCGCCTGAATGAAGGGGCGGGGAACTGGGAGATTCCCGAGAAAACCCGCCAACCAGCGACATCGTCCAGCACGATTCCGACATGAGAAAATCCGGGGATCGACCCCGCCGGGAATCGAACCCGGATCGCCTAGCTGGGAGGCGAGTGATCTGACCATTTTTTTTTTTTTTAATAAAATGTTTGGTGCAGTGGCGATGCGGAAGATTCCGCATCATCACTGCACCAAACATTTCCCCCTTTAATGTGACTTAACTCGAGTGACCCCAGTACTTTTCGTGAGACAATTTGTGTAGTGACAATTTTTGAGACCCAAAAGGACGAACACAAATTTGCACCCAGCCAGACCTGGTACTCGAACCCAGAACCCCCCGCATTAAAGCCGGCCGCTCAACCAACTTTTTTTTATTTTAAAATTTTTTTTATTAAAATGTTTGGTACAATGGCAAGGTTAACGCCCCGCCACTGCACCAAACATTCCCCCTTTTAAATGTCGTAATTTCATGTGACATAGTCATATTATCCCCAGTCAAGACTTGTTCCTTGCAATTGTGTCGTAAATTGATGTTGGCGTGGTTGACCCAGACAAGACAAACACAAACACCCAGTCCTGAACCCGAGGAAGTGACTGTAAATGACACCTCACCGGCCGGGAATCGAACCCGGGACCCTTGCCTCAGCAGCCAGGAGCGCTAACCACTGAGCCAAGCGGTCGGACTCCACTGAGCCAAGCGGTCGGACTACCAACTGA
>PNEQ01019415.1:0-18929 GCA_003012365.1 Medauroidea extradentata
TATATATATATATATATATATATATATATATATATATATATATATATATATATATATATATATATATATATATATATATATATTTATAAATTTATTTATTTATTTATTACCCAATGGACTCAGAGAATGAGCAAGTTGTTCACTGAGTATAGGGCTTGTAAACAAGGTACAGATATACATTTAATACATAACACTCTATACACAATAATTTGCCGTATTACAATTGTGCTAGCCTACTGCTTGGTGGCGAGTCCATTCGTTTGTCCTCTACCACTTTCCAAACCATTTCAGAACCTTCCAACCCCTCCTCCCTCCCAGTTACTAAAACTTCCTGAAAAAACATTCCTCTCTCTTGGCCTACCCCTCTCCATTCTTCTTCATACCTCCTGAATCTTCTCAATATTTCTTTCTTCTCCCCTTGTACCCTCCCTTAGTCAGCCAGCAACCCATAGTTCTCAGTCTTCCCTCAATGGTTTCCCATTTCCTTTCCTTCATCATCACTGACAGCCTATGGTACCTTTTTTCCTTATCCTCCTGCACTGGATGCCTTTTCTACTTACCCGTCACACGTTTTTTCTCTGCACCTCCATTTACACGTATTGGTCCCATTATACTGCTGTATATTCCAACATTGACTGAACCATTGTGAAATATGCCTTTTCCTTCACCTCGCAGCAGGGTTGGCACGGGTAGACCCGACCCGTGGGTTTTGGGTCGGGGTTTTTCAATAAAACCCGTTTGAAAAAACCTGGGTGTTATTCAGGTGGGTTTTTTGTTCAAAAAATGTTTTGTTGGATTAATAAGTTATAATTTTAAAAGTATTTGTTAAAAACCCATTTGCAAAGTAGACCTACTTTCATTAGAACTACATATGTTACCTAAGTGCAATAAGTCACAAGTTCTATAATTAAAAGCTTCTTATATTATATTGTATTGATAATGGACTTGCTTAGAGTCTTTTGGAAGGTGGGTCTTGTAAGAAACACCAGCCTGTATTTTTTCCACAAGGTTTATTAACACTGCTTACTTAAAAGATACAAACACCTTTCAATTTTTCCATTGTAATTTTAGTTCACTCACATATAACTTATAACTTTATTTTCCTGTGTAAATTGCTGAACAAATAATGGGATCATTCTTTACAGACAACCATCCATCTAGAAGGATAGTAACCGTTGAATCAGTCAAACTATCTGTAAGGGCATTTTCCACTTGTGTGTGTACTTCATCTAGTAGGTAATTCATTGGCCAACTGTCGCCGGTTAGGCGGTTTATAGCCAGGATGCAAACACTGTATCATTTATTTAAATGCAGTGGTATCTGCTGCATTAAAAGCAATGTTACTAGAAATAAAAAAAAATTTGCCATAGATTTGTGTAACAACTTTTTCCGAGTAGACGTTGTCATCTGAGTAAAATATGTAACCTTTGTTTGAATTTTATGTCCTACCGGCAAAGATGAGCAAGATATTTCAGATACTGAAGGTAGTGCCATTAACACTGTTGATGACAGTTTTACTACCTTTACTCAAGCTAGGAGACTGTGAAGGTACACACATCATCTAGATAGTCGCTGTCATTGAAAAATTAGAACTCCTAGTAACACATTTAGTTAGATGAACACGAATTCTTTCTACTTTCCCAGAAATTTCACTTTGACAATGTTTGCACTTAACTTTACCGCTCCCATCGATTTTCAGTACTTCAGTCCATTCTGTAGCACTTTTCCTTCCTGTATTTGCTACAAAAGGCATCGTAATGAAAGTACCAGTGTACAAGATAATAAACCAGAACTAGCAGGGCACTAATTATTTACCTCATGATACAAGACCCGAAGTACCAGTGTGCCTTGGCTGGAGGCCAGCCGCTGACTAGAGTATAGAATAACAAAATGAGGGAAATACGCAGAGGATTTTGTCCTCAGAAGGTAAAAGGGGAAGGGAGTGTAGTATAATAACTTCAGGAGCTTTATTTTTAGATTAAACGACAGGAAATGTAAGATGAAAGATGACCAATGACACATGAGCCAGGCAGCTGCAGTGACTCGCTTCTCCTCCCCAGCCACCAGCCTTCCTTGACTGATCATATTCTTGGAATTTCTTACTTACAAAGGAAAATAAAATAATAAAACTGTTTTTAAAAGGTTCTTGTCAAAGTAGTTGGTCACATTCATAATTTTTTTTTAATTTCTTATACTTTAGGCTATTACTTTATTTTTAAAATCTTAAATAGGCAACATCAAAAAAGATACAGGTGCAACAGTTAACCAGTCAAAATAATATTTGAAATAGCGCTGAAATTATGTTAAAAAAATTTTTCATTAGAATTTAGAAATACTTATATGGCAATATAACTCATGATATTCACCATTTATTCTGTTTGTTAAAATTATATATTAAAAGAAGTTAACTGGTTTATGAAACTGATCAAAACCAGGATTTAGTCTGAAAAATAAACAATGCATTGTTTAAAAAAACCAGAGTTTTTGAAAAAAAAAAAAAAAAAAAAATCCGGGTTTTATTGAAAAAACAAAAAAAAACCAAGTGGGTTGGGCATTTTAAAAAAAGCCTGGGTTTTTGCCAACCCTGCCTCGCAGCCTACTACTTTTTAACACCCCACCCAACATTCTAATACCATCCACCCCTTCTTAACAACTAGCCTATATCTACTTGCTTTCTCCACCTTAGGTCACCATGTAGCACCACTCCTAAGTACAGATTATCTGTGCACTGATTAACCGGTTTTTGGATTATCCGTGCTGCTTGCTGTGTTGAACACTGTAAAAACAAAAATTTTTTGTAAAAACTACTTTTTGTGAACACTTGAATGTCAACTCTTGCATGCAAGAATGGGTTAACGAGATCGCACAAGAATGGATTAATGAAATTTCAATATAATTTTTTCTCGTGTTTACAGTGTACCCGGACATATTTTTATTTATTTTGGTAAAAAATGTTGTGAAATGCATTATTTGTAGGCAAAACCATTAGTGTTTGAGCTAATTATAAATAATTTTTTTTTACATTTTTATATCAACAAATGTGCTATTTTCGGGTTATCCACGTGTCCCAATTGTCCGTGCGTTACGCGGCACCTGTTAACACAGATAATCGAGAGTTTACTGTAGGTACTTGTGTTCTGTTTCTTCCTGTATTTCTTCTCTATCCCACCTATAAATACTGCTCATTATCATTCTTTTCCCTGTACACTTTACTACATCTATGTACCTTTATTTTGCGTACATTAATTACGGTAAGTTAGTTCTCATTTTGTTAACCCTTTTCTGTAGGTAGCTGGGGAGTACTCTCAATTTCTGCCATGCGTTTTCACGATCACATGCTTTTTCATGAACCTAAGTCCATATATTACAGAGAGCTGCAAGATGCTAGTATGGAATGAAATGCTGTGAGTGTGTGATAACGTGGAAATAAACTTAAATTATTTTTTGGGATCAGTGACCAATTTATTTCAGATGTGTAACAATCCCAACTACTGTGTAGTTTCCCTAGCCAATGGAAGACGACACTTCACAAACATATTACCGTAAATAATAACCACAGTTTGTAGATTGTGCGGTGCTGAAAAGTAATTATTTGAGGCCACAACAAAATATATTTTTAATTAATTAATTTGATAAAGAAAGTATGCTTGATTTAATTAGTACGCATACATAAGCATTGGTGCAAGAAAAATGGAATTTACTGTCTTTAATTTGATAATTACAGATTAGTTTTAGTAAATAGTTTTAATAGAAAACAGCACGTTCATGGAGGGGAATAAGCCTATATGGAAAAAGTACAAGGTTATTATGGGTGGAGACATTCAAGTCTTGATGTAACAGGAACTAAACCCAGTTTTATTGAATTGAAAACCTTCTCAGGCAATATGATTATAGTTACACAAATTGTGTACCTACTAGAATGTCTTCAGTATTAGATGATAATATATTCACTAATATAGATATAACTAGTACCGGTATATCAAATTATCTGATTGTGTTCCCTTATTCTTATCATGATATGGTTTGCCTTAAAATAAAGAACATAAATATTGTAAAATCAAACAATACAACTTGTGCATCCAAAATTATTGTATCAAGACCTATAACGGATGAAAAAATGCAAAGTTTCACAAACTTATTAATTACAACTGGATTGATTTGCTGTTATGGCCTCAATACGGTTGGTCAGTTTCAGCAAATTTTTTTTTGAAAGATTTTTGAAGATGTTCCTAAATGTATATGAAAGATGATCTCTAAGAAAATTTAGTGTACAGTAAAAAGTAATGATAATTAAATTAAAAAATATAAGAACAATGATGATTGGTATGCTCCTGCATTAGGTAAAATTAAATCGAAAGTAATGGTACGGTATGTTACAATCTCTTTAAAAAATGGCACCGAAAAATATAGACAGTCCTATGCTCAGGCCAAAAAAGACTGCATACATGCAATATATAATGCTAAGAGATGTTATAATGTTAATAAAATTGTAATGTCAAATAATAAATGCAAGGAAGACTGGAAAATAATAAATTCTGTAGCTAAAGATAAGAATGATAGACAAGTTATAAATATTTCACCTGACATTTTTAACAATTTCTTTATTAGTTCTGTCAGTGACATATGTGAAGATAATTTACAAACACTGACCTTCATGCAATACATTTGGATAATATACATCCTTTTGGGGCTGATTTTACTTTAATATGTTGTTATTTATGACGTATCTAGCAATATTTTTAAAAAATCTTTGATTGTATGTTAGATCCACTAACTTTATGTATAAATAAATGTCCTATGTTTTCTAATATGCTCAAGATTTCTAGAGTTGTACCAGTGTATAAAAACGGAGACAAAAACTCTCCTGCCAATCATCGACCAATATTGCTGGTGCCTATATCTGCCAAAATACTCTAATCTGTTATGCATTCTCAGCTAAACAATTACTTAGGCCTATAGCAAACTAATAGATACAGTGACTCACAGTATGGCTATAGACGAGGAATGTCAACCATAGATGCTGTGGATTCCTTAGTAAGTAAAATAAATTATGTGTGTTAAATTAATGACTATGTCAATACATATTTTTTTTTGTGATCTCAGAAAAACTTTTGATTGTGTTAATCACTTAACATTACAACAAAAATAAAGAAATTACATGGTATAAATAAATCATCACGAAAGCTCATTAGGTAAGTCGTATTTAGGACGTAGTGTGTACAAATGGGTTAAGATCTAAAATGCTTCAAGTTTAGAGTGGTGTCCTATAAGGATCAATTCTGGGACCCTTGTTGTTTTAGTGATAAATGACCTACCCATGTCAGTCGATACTTTTTCTATAATGTATACTGATGATACCACTTATCAATTCATGACTTATAATCCCTTAGAAAAATTCCACAATAAATACTTTATTCAAAGCTGATAAGTGGTTTAAATCCAGTGGTTTCTTTCTCAATAAAAATAAAACTCAAAACATGGTATGTAGTTTGAGTCATAATAAATTGTTAGGTATTATTGTAGACAAAATTAAATTGAGCTGGCTGCCTCATATAAATTATATTATTGATAGATTGTCAACAGTTATATGTTTACAGATTAAAAAAAATCACGGGCCAGTTAACTGTGTTAGATCAGCCTATTTTGCTTTTTTTTCATAGCATAATCTCATATGGTATATTATTGTGTGAAACAGTAAACATATAAACAATGTAACTTATTATTATTGTGAGGATATTAACAGATTAAAATTGGCATATTCCAAACCACTTTTTGTCTAACTAAAAATTATGACCATAGTTAACAAAAAATAATCTATCAAAAATACAATACAGACAAGATATACGTAGGCACAAAACTGGAAATCAAGGGCATATAAATGTACCATATTGTAGACTCAAAATAGTTATACGGGTGGTACAAAAAGGTACGGCCAAACTTTCGGGAAACATTCTACACACACAAAGAAAGAACGTGTGATATGGACATATGTCCGGAAACGCTTAATTACCATGGTAGAGCTCAATTCCTTACATCTTGTTAAATGACATCGTAAATAACACTTCGTACAGAAATGTCCCAAATACCCAATGGATTGGTTTGTTCCAATGTACTATACTTCCTAGGTTCACCCCCAGATGGGCCACGTGACGGAAGGTAATCTGGACTGCATAGCTTGTGTTGACACGCCACGCATTGCTGTACAGTCGTAGCATTAAGCACTTTGCATCACTCGCTTAGTGTTCATCACGTACCTGTTTTGCAGGCAGTGCAATGTTTACCAATGCGGAGTTGGCAGATGCCCGTTTGATGTACGGATTAGCACAGGGTAATATCAGTGGTGCAGTACGTTTGTATCGAGACAGATTTCCACAACGAAGGTGCCTCGACAGGAAGACGTTTGAAGCAATTGATCAGTGTCTTAGGGACCATGGAACATTCCAGCCTATTACTCGCGACGACCTAGAACAACGAGGACACCTGCGGTGTACGAGGCCATTCTTCGTGCAGTGGACGACAACCCTACTGTCAGCATCAGAGAAGTTGCTTCTACACAAGGTAACGTTGAACGCGTAACTACATGGAGAGTGCTACATGAGAACCTGCTGTATCCCTACCATGTGCAATGTGTGCAGGCAATAATGGCAGCTGATTGGCCTCAACGTGTACACTTTTGTGAGTGGTACATTCAACAATGTGTTGATCCTCATTTTAGTGCCAATATGCTATTTACGGTGAGGCGTCATTTCAATGATATCAAATTGTAAATTTTCACAATCAACATGTATGGGCTTACGAGAATCCTAATGCGATTTTGGAATCATGTCATCAACACAGATTTTCTGTGAACGTTTGGGCCGGTATTGTTGGTGATGTCTTGATTGCACCTCATGTACTTCCACCTAGGCTCAACGGAGCATGTTATCAAGATTCCTTACTGAATACTCTACCATGCTGCTAGAACATGTGCCTTTACACGTATGACTTAACATGTACTTCATGCACGATGGAGTCCCTGCACATTTCAGTCGCATTGTTCGTACACTGCTCACTTACAGATTCGGTGACCGATGGATTGGTAGAGGTGGACAAACTCCTTGTCCTCCACACTCTCTTGACCTCAACCCTCTTGACTTTTATTTATGGGGGCATTTGAAAGCTCTTGTCTACGCAACCCCGGTACCAGATGCAGAGAGTCTTTGCTCCTGTATCATGTAAGGCTGTGATACAATACGTCATACTTCAGGGATAAGTCAGCGCGTCAGGGATTCCATGTGACGGAGGGTAGATGCATGTATCCTCGCTCACGGAAGTCATTTTGAACATTTCATTTAAGGACGTGTGTTACGCAATGCTCGTACTGTCTGTTTCTGTGTGCTCCCAGTCCATCATTTCATGTGAGTTGAGGAGACGCAATGCAGTCACAATTAGCCTCCGTCACGTAGCCCACCTGGCAGTGATCCTAGGAAATAACGAACATTCAAACGAAACATTACATTGGGTAATTGGAACAGTGTCTGTACGAAATGTTTTTACAATGACATTTAACGAGATGTAAGTAATTGAGCTCTACCATGGTAATTAAGCATTTCCGGACGTAGGTTTATGCTCATATCACATATTTTCTTTCTTTGTGTGTGGAATGTTTCCTGAAAGTTTGGCCGTACCTATTTGTAACATCCTCTAGACAATTAGGAAACAAACTACCTCTTGATTTTACATAATTTATATGTCGTTTTATATGTTTGAACATAGATTGCATGAGTGATCTGGTGGTCACACTTTATTCTATAAGTAAGTTTCATGAACGTAAATTTTCTTGACATTTTTGTCTTTATTCTTTTTTAACTAATTTGACTTAATAGGTATTGAATGTTATTTTATTATATTTTGTACTTATTTGATGTTGTCTATGGCTGAAATTAGTTTTTCTAGACAGTAAAATATCAGCCAATGTTCTAGACAAGACAATATTCAAAAGGGCTCACTTTAGTACAAACAGCATGTATAGACACACACATTCATATACACATTCACGCACAATTTGCTAAAGGTAATGGGCCTTGACTTTATATAATTCAATAGGTACCATTAATAACGCTGTAGGCCTATATAAAATATAACTATCATGATTGCAGAATTGTTGATTAGGATATTATTTTATGATTTGGTTGTCTCATTAAGGGGGCTGACTCAGATATATTTTCCGCTCTTATTGCTCAGATGCAGGAAAGCAATACGAATGGTATTGGAACGTGATCCAACAAGCATAGCAATTACTGCTAAAAGTGCATATTTCTCAATTTTGCATGTTTTTAATGTTTTTTAAAACAATACCATCCATGAGATAAAAAAATATATTGTATAGTAACCAAGGACATAAAATATATTTTCAACTGTGTTATCAAAAATATTGTTGTACACACATTGTGACATTTGAGATTATTTCACAAATGTTACTATACAGTACAGCACAAATTTTTCTGTAGTCTTATAGTCTAAGTGTGCCATTTAAGAGTGAGATAAAAAAATCAATGGCACTTCGGTACAAGAAATTAGATCTATATTGTTAACATACTTTGCGATGAGAAAATAAAATATATCTTTACAGAATATATACCTTATTAAGACATGCAGGTATTTAATAATTAAGATTAGTCACTGATAGTCACAGTTCCGTGTATTATAACTTCTAGACATGCCCATGAAAATGTCTTAGTCGTGTTTCTACGTAACTATAACTTATACAGGAAAGTGTGTGGTTTTCCTTTTTGTTTATTGTTTAATTAATTGCCAACATTTTTGTCTCTTGTGTATTTTCTGTGATATGAACAATTGATGAAATATTATGTCTGAAAGACAATAGGGACTCCGATATGTTACTAATTTGGAGAGATTTTTCATATTATCATGAAAACTGCTCGAGATAATAAAAACCCTAAAGACTACAATTTTACTAAACAAAAAATTTTAAAAATTTGTTTCTTTGCTTATCTAAACGTGCAATAAAGTGGCAAGTCAGATGTGACGTAATTTGACAAGTGCACTTCTTACCTCCCACAAAAGAATTTTCCTAGTATAGTCTTTGCTAAGATGTGAAGTGTACACTGCTTACGTTATTACTTTCTGGGCATATTTGTAAGTCTGTTTTGTAACTTATATCACAATTTGTCATTTATTGTGATGCTTGTTTTCAGACATGTCATGTCGTTCACGACTAGCTGTGTTGAACGAAAAATTGACTACGCTTGAAAGAAGAGTTGAATATCTTGAAGCACGAGTGAGTGGCAAATTTAATTGCTTTTTATTTGTTTGTGAGGATACAAATGGTGTTGCGTCCTTTGAAAATTGCATCCCTGCTACAATGAACAGAAATACTAATGTAAAAATGGAGTGGATTTTTTTTATAGAAACAAAAGCAGTATAGGTATTTCACGATAAAGGGAATTTTTTGAAAACCCAGTTTAATTTATATTTTTAGCCAGTTTGTATTCTTCTGCTGCATGGAAGGCCTCCATAGCTATTTAAAAATATTTGTTAATAATAATGCTGGCCAACAGTAAAATAATCTTAACATCTCTGTGGAAAAGATTCAGTACACAGTATACTATCACTAGGTACATCTACAAGGGTAAATAAATATTTTTTAGGTGTGCAGAACTTCTTTTAGTTGTACTTTTATTTGCCTTATAAAATTGCAGTGTGTATGTTTTTACTTTACATTGTACTCACCTTAATATCTCTGGAATTTTTTGTTTTAGTGCAAAGCACCATGTACACACAAAACACGACTAAAAGCAATACGGTAATCAAATCACTTTATGCTGGAGTACATTTATTTGTGCCGCCAGTGAAAACGTAAATTATTATAAGACTTATCTGTTTACAGAATATATAGAATCCCAAGAAATCATTTTCATTAGATGTTAATTTGAGAAATTGTAGTTAAATAAGAAAACATGTACATAACTACATACATTGCTGTAAACTGTACAAGGAGTATGATAACTATTCTTAGGACTTGTTATTAAGTTTTTAAAATGGTTAACAATAATATCTGTTTCTGCTTAAGGTTAATGGGTTAATAATTGGTAATCATTCATTAAGGGTGTGGTCTACGTCAGTTTTCGTCATATTTTTATGTTTGCACCAGATTTTTTTTTCTTTTTTATAACCCCCAATGCAAAAAGAGGGGTGTTATAAGTTTGACGTATCTGTGTGTCTTCCTGTGTCATCATAGCTACTAAACAAACAGATTTTGGTGCTTTTTTTCTTTTTTGCTTGCTTGTTTGAAAGCTGATATAACCAAGTTGGTTCTTAACTATAATTCATGAAGATCTGCTCAGGCATTTGATGATCACCTGCTCTTTTCTAGTTGTTGAAGGGATGTGAGCAAATTCTGCTGGTCTGATCGATCCTAAATTTACTGTCCTGTGACTTCAATGATGTTACAATAATATGGTCACCTTGACCTGATGCTGTAATATCATCTGGAATCTGCAGGATTCCCAACTCCTCATCAATTTACAGTCAGAGTTTTTTTTAATTTTTAATTTAAATTGAACTTGTAGATATAAATTGTGACTAAATTTTGCTCAAATGAAATTTTTTATCTCTCATAGTTTTTGCGTAATGACTCATAAACATCAAAATTTGCATTTTAGGGTTGTGTGCATGCCACTAGAAACAACTGACATACCAAAGTGAAAAAAAAATTACAGAGAATAATGATGTTGTAGGCTCCTGTATATTTTTTGTGTTTTTAAAAAAATATTAATTAATTTTTTTTTTTAAATTTTCAGCAATTTTTTTCCAAACCAAAAATATGTTATTTTTATTTATTTATTAATTTTTTTTTGTTTTTATATGGGAGATGTACTCTACAACATAGTTATTCTCTACATTTTTTCAGTTTGGTATGTTAGTTGGTTTAAGTGGGTGCACATAATTGTAAAATGCAAATTGTAATTTTTACGAGTCATTATACGAAAGCTATGACAGAGAAAAAAATTACTTAGCAAAATTTAAGTCACAATTTATATCTAAAATGAGAATTAAAAGTATTGAGTCCAAAAATAAACAAAATAAAAATATGAGGTTGAAAACTGATGTAAACCGCACCCATAAGTTAAAACACAAGGAAAGGTAATGATTAATGAGATAATCAGGATTTCAAAAGGAAGAAGTTTGTATAATCAGGGACAACAGAAGTGCGTGCATGTAGAAAAAAATTATTTCTTGGATGATGATGGCATATGATTTTTTAATATGATGAAGAGATAGTAAATACATTTCATAAACAGGCCAAGGTTATTTTGGGAATGTTCAAATGACCTGCAGATAGATGACCAAGAATTTTTTGAGATTTCGCTTGAGTAGCACTACAAGCAAAAATTAAAGGCTGTCTAGAAGTGTCCACAGATATTTGTGTAGTTATTTATTGGATGTTAATTTCTTGTTAATTCCATATAAAAAAAGGAAGGCCTGCATTCTGGTTCACAATATCCGTGTAAAAATTTTTTTAGTTTACGTTACATGCCTTTATCCCATATTTATATCCATAATTTTGAATAATTTGTTATAAACCAATGCTGGAAATTTATTAACATTAGCAGGTTATACATACCACTGTAGTTCATGTTATCGAAATTCCTTTTGGAAAATCGTAGCAGGTGAATATTATTAAACGTGGATTATAATGTTTCTTCAATTGTTTTCGAGGTGATGTAACACGTCATTGGAGATTTATTAAATATTTTCTTTTATTCATGTTGCAAAATTTTACAGGTTATTATACATAGGTCTACTATTGTAGGTTGTATTACACATGTAAGTTTGTGTATCTTTGGGAGGTCACGTATGCTGCCGACATACCCCCTCCTTCTCTTTCTGACACCCACCATTCAACATTTGTAAATAAGCAAGGTGAAATTTTTGTATGTGTATCCTGTCTCCCTCCATTTCTTTTGATGTGTGTCTTACCCACCTCCAACAGATGTGCGCTTTTCCACCACCTGCCTTTAGACAAATACATACAGGACTGACTACTAGCGAAGTCGAATTTCTGCTTTTCATTTATTCTAAACAGTGCTTTCAGCTGTGGAAATGGTCTGTGATTTTGCTTTTAAATGATCACCACATATAATTATGAAATGGTGTGTGTACATATTTCAGTTCCTTAACAGTTGCACTAAACAAGTTAGTACCGGTACTGTAGTTGTATGTTTTGAGCATACATAGTGGGGAGTGATTGCAGAATTACATGGCAGGGGTAAATAACTGCCTATGAAATGTGGTCAGCATCAAAGCAGAAAAGTCACATGACACATTATTCCTATGAATAGATTTTAATTATCCAGTTGCAACTCATTTTGTCAACAGTTACATGTTTACAGGCATTTCTAATACCCAATTTTCTTTTTTTCCAGGTTACGAAAGGAGAAACGCTTACATAAGTCGTCTGTTCCTTGGCCGCATGTGTTATAATTGTTGTAAGTCAGAATTTTTTCGTGTACAAATGTTTAAATGTTACAAGAATTTATATACTATAATTATATGTACTAACATGTATTTAGCTTATACACATTGGTTTTGGGTTGAGTAAACTTAATTTTATGTGCTGATAAAATTGTCTGGATAGTACTTCTTAATTAAGGGTGCTGCCTACCGCAAGTGGTTTTTTGTGTTAGCTCAGAAGTGACAGAGCTGTTAAGGGTGTTCCTGAAGCGTGCATCAAATGCTGTATCGCCACAACGAGCCAAGCACTGAACTAGCGTGTAAGATTTACTACTGATCCATCTTTGCTATTGGGATAAAACAGTGACCATATCATTTTATTGGTGGAAAGTCTGTAGCAATTTTAGTGCATGTTTCTGAGTTTTACGTACATCTGGTTAGAACATTTTAATTATGGCAGTCTGATATTTTTAGCTATATTGGAAGGCTTCAGAACAGTGTTTTAGTGAATATTATGTCTTAAAAATTACATTCTGTCCTTGTCTGAAGTGTAATTTATTTAGTTTCATAAAAACGTATGTCTGCACACATGACAACACGTTTGAAGCACGTGGTTGGCAGCGCCCTTGAGAAACCCATTTTTAATGTGTAATATTTCCTAAAAAGTTGTGTTGTTAAAATTTGTATATTATAAAAGACTTATACAGTACTACAGTTGGATTACAAAAACTTTAACGTTGAAATTACAAATTTGTCGTGCTCAGAATATATGTACGTGTTGTAGGTTTTGAACCTGTACATTTCGTGGGAATTTTTCAGTTTGTTAGTTGCAAATACTGTAGTAAATAATTTCACACTTTGGACCTATTCATATGAATAGTGAATTTATTACTGTACACATGTAATTTTAATGTTCAAAATACCTGCCATCACCATTTTTATATTTTTTATTATATCCCAGTATCCAATCTTGTTTCACTGTTGCCAATTAACTTAAATGATTCTGATATTAATTGCATATTAATAAAATTTACCGGTTCCTATTCTGATGTATTTAGATTCTTTGACCTTATAAGTATCACTTTTTTTTTAGTTTTGTTGATAATCGTATCAGTATTTTATATATTTTGCGAGTGTTCAACTTAAGATTGGAACAGCCTAAACCATTTCTGCCCTGTTTCAAACATCCAACATAAGTTGAGGAAGATTCAGTAATGTTAGGGTTATAATTGTTGCTGTCTGAACTAGACTCTTTTGTACAAAATCACAAGTATTAATATATTAATTTTATAAAAAAAATGTTGGTGAGTTGTGTGTGCGCCTATGAAGGTTTCTACCAAAACAAATGTTTTGTACTTTTGGGGGAGGCAGGTGGCAAAACGGGGTGTTCAGAAAATTTTGTGGGACAATTTTCCTTTTCAAAATTTTTCTAAAACACACCTTTAACATAATTTTGTCCCATTTTCAACTATTCAAAACTTTTTGTTTCAGAAATATTATCGCATTAAATTGAAAACCAAGCAAACGAAGTTGCGGGAACCAGCTAGTCTACATTAAGAAAGAAAATAATTGATAAAATCTTACCATAATTTTGTGCAGAAATCACTTCAATGTTATTTTATATCCTTGAACCAGGTTAAAACTTTAAAAAGAGGGATAACTTGTCTATTGAAATAACTTAAAATTGTGACTATCATAAAGTGAGGCCATTTAATTTTAATTCATGAAAAAGTCCTAGGCATCTTTTCCACTGAAGTATTATTTATCATGAAAACTAAGCACGACAAAATCCTCAACTACATAAGCTATAAACCATAATTTATAAAATGTTATTATTGTGCAAAGTAACCCCAAATTTTGGTAAACAAATTCCTCATACGGTAACACAAAGAATAATTGGAAATTTATGTTGAGCTAAGAATTTTATACAACTACATGTTGCTACAGTTGGATCACATTTTCATGTTCTACTGAGCACCTTCAGGTTCAGACATCTGGAAAATAAATGTTCACTATTGTATCACGAGTGTGCAGTGTTTACAAATTGGTCATATTGAATGATAGCCCACTAGCATGCACGCTATACCACGTACCCAATCTTAGTTACCTGGTCATCCAGTACGGCGTTCCAAATTCTGTTTAGATGAATTTTCGTTAGTATTTTTCTGTTGCATTAAAAATCTGTCCAAAAGAGAAAATTTAAATCCTGGAATTGATAAACATAGCTTTTATATTATAACTTACTTAATTTACTAGGTAAAACTTTGTTTCCATGAAACTATGACTAACATATGCATATCCGGGATAATATATAATGCATGTCTCTGTTTTCCATAATTTATTTCATTGATAAACATCTGATTGCATGTTTCGTAAAAATATATAACAATCGTCTGAAGTGAATAAATACACCAGTATGTAATTGTTATGGTGGAAATTGCTTTTGTACGTAAAGTGTTCCTTTGACTGTTTTTAAACTTATGTGGGGAGTGTAAAAATAAATGAGTATATTTTGTTTTAGTCATCATGCCGTATTTACTCGTGTATAGCCCCCCTCCGTGTATAGCCCCACCCCCCCCCAATTTTTAATACTCGATTTAAGAAAAATAAATATTCCTTGTATAACCCCACCCTGATTTTTTTTCTAGTAAAGATGCAACAGAAGCAAGGTGCAATGGTAGAATATGTACCGATATATTTACAAATAAACCGTGTGTCAATATCAATTCATACCGTAAATGCAAACGTGAGTTTTACGACGTGCGCGGCAAATGCCGAGCGGTAGTAAGCTGACTTGGCAACAGCGCGCTGTAGCGGCAGGCTGGCTGAGAGCACGCACGTAGCTTTGTGCTGTATAGACAGTCGCCACGCCACTCGCCTGTCTGTTACCGTACCGTGTTTGTATGCATGTGGATTGCTGTTCCCGTTTCTTATTACCTATCTTCATTAGTTCGTACGGGATACTACGATAATTAGTTCGAGTTGCATGGACTATCGTTGCGATGGGAAAGAAACGGTGTAGTTTTACTGCCGAATTCAAACAAGGTCGTGAAGTATGCATTGGAAAATTCGATGAAGAAAGCTGCAAAGAATTTCGACATTGATCGCAAAAGTGTACGTACGTGGTGCCAATAGCAGGAGAAGCTGAAAACGGCGCCTAAAGATAAAAGAGCTATTTAAACCTTACAACCGTTAAGTACTGTATATGGCTGTAATACTGTTTATGCACCACCTCACTCTAAAAAAAATAACACCTGTTGAATGGCCTAGCGGTGCACGTCAACTGTACCAGCTGTGATCTGACCTTGGCCTCTCCCACTTCAAGCATCAATTTTTTTTTCCGGTCGCACAGCAACACAAAAGATTTCGCTGCACATTGCGGGGCCGGCATATTGGCTACACTCACTGCGGGGCCCGCATCACGGCCACGCTCACTACGGGGCCGGCATTACGGCCACGCACACTGCGGGGCCGGTCTTGCCGGCTTGTCGCTTGTTTCCGTAAATAAACAAACGGGGCCGGTCTTGCCGCTTGTTGATTTCGTAAATAAACAAAGAAAAAGGCCTACCGAAATTCTGTTCAACATCAATTAAAAACACCTCAATTTTATTTTTTTTTTATTTGTTTCGTGTATAGCCCCACTCCTCAATCGAAACGTAAATTTTAGGTTAAAAATGGGTGGGGCTATACACGAGTAAATACGGGTAATTAAATTTAATGGTAAAAATATAATTACTACTCTCAACTTGGGAATTCCTATACATATTATTTGCCAACCAAATTAAATTTAAAATTAAAATTAATCGTAAAATGTGTTCTGAAAAATACTTAACATATTTAAAACAACGTATTAGTTATATATTGTAGTTGTTACAATAATTGCGTACCCAAACATTTTTCATTAAATTTTTTTTTTAAGAAAGCACAGGAAATCGTGTGATTCAATAAAAATTATAAAGTTATTGATGCAGTGATAAATAACTGGGAATAAGATAATGAGCAATTTGACGTACAGTAAACTTTAATTCTGTATTTTATAACTTCGTTTTCATGATCATTATTTTGCAACGTAAGATAATTAACTAAAAGAAATGTGATTTATGTAGATTTTTCTTCTATGAATAAATAAGTATGCTGAAAATATATTCTAATGGTGAATTTTAAAGCATATACAGTGCATTTAGCTGAATAATTAGAATCTGAAGATGTATAAGTTCTATGCAAGGAAGATACAGATCTAACAAAAATTAAACATTTGCTATGCTTAGTTTTTACACGTACAAACCATGTGTATTATTTTAATGTAAATTTAACAATTTATTAGGTTTAAACTGCTATCATGCTTATATTTTCTTTATTTCAATTACTCAAAACGTTGGGTTCTTTTGACCATGTCAGTATATAAATTTATTAATTATTTTCAAAATTTAGCCTACAAAAATTATAAAAAATAACTGGTTTGTTTAATTTATTTACAGTGTTGCTAAACCTCTTTTCCAATCCCAAGCCCATTTTACGTTGCCAGAATGATACGTAATTTTGTATACGTATGGTTGAAAAGTGGTGTCAGCGGACACAGGCCATGGATGGGATGTCTTGTGAAAACTAAAAGAAATCGCACTGTCCACAAACCTCGTCCCTTGGCGTGTCAGGCCAGGCCAAGGTACCTGCTGTGAGACAGACCCTTGTAATCCCTCGCATACTTCCTGCTGTGAGCCACCCTACATACCTACTTCGCAGCAGCCAGCACATAGTTTCCCAAACTGCAGTCCGCGTCACCTTCCAGCTAAGTAAACACTGATTACATTATTATCAGCTTTCTGTATGTTTTTTTAAGCTTTACGTACGGCGCACGCATGTGTCATACCTCATTAGATTCTTACACCATTAAACTGTGACATATCCCAAATGTGTTTTGATATCTTATGGGAGCGTCGTGGTTGGCATTTTTCGGGAACACTGCATCCCAAGCAGATTCAGTGCTGTCCACGCGTCCACATTTTTAATAATTATAGGCTATTCGGAATAAAGTGAGCACTAAAGATTTAACCTTTGAAAAAAACCACTAGCCGCTACTGTATATACATCACCACTAACAAGAGTTACTTTACTGCTTGTATGGTTGGTAGCGGTTTATTGTAATTAGTTCCGTGTATTTTCCTATTTGAATACAACATTAGTGAAAGAACATATGACGAACTCAACCTGTCTGTATTTAATACACTTCAAAATATTTACTTATGATCTTATTGACATTCATACATACATTATAATTAGATTTGATTGGCGCGAGAATTATGTGACGCTATCATCGACCTTGAGTCGCCGTGGTCGATACAGCTTGCTCCGTGCTTCAGACAGTTCAAAACTCCACCAACAGGTGGCATCAGAGTTAGGTTCTCGCCGCCAAGTTGCATATTTGGTTGCATCGTTTGCGTGTGTTTGCCCGTTTTGAGTATATACACATTCAAAAGTATTGGAAATTACTTTGAGTATCATTGCCGAAATTATGTGAAACCATCGGTAATCTGTATATTATGTTTTACGTTTGCCAGCCTAAAAACAACATACTTTTTATTTCACATGTTAAGAAAATACGTTAATTATTGTTTCTGAAGTGCGTCGTTGTTCGTGGCAGTAGAACTGAACGAAACTTGAATTATTGAATAGCGTGTGTCATGGCTGTTGTAGTGGCGGTTTTGCGTTACAAATTCAAATTAAATATGCCCTCATTTATGAGATGCGTAACGACAATAGCGCAGGTTGTTTAGATTAGTCGATGGACAGAAACCAGACATTAACTCGCAGGTATTTATAACTAAGATTACTTTTTTTATATCTTGCATTCAGCCCCGTGCATTTAATGAGTAGATATTGTAACTAAAATTTATCGGAGCAGTTTAATGTAGTTGTAAACATTGCACGACCCTATGTAAGTAAAAGCATGTGGCATTATTTGTGTTTACATCGGCGGAAAGATATAAACTAGCAGGAAATAGAAATTAATCAGGGCTTTTTTGAGTGTTCACTTTATTCCGAATCACCTATATCAAATAACTATGGCATGTCCCGCGATGGAACTTTGCTAAAGCACAGAAGGAGGTTATTTTCATATGTAGTGCAAGTATCAAGTTGTGAAGTGTTCAGCCACTTCCCCATCTTGGTTAAATCTTTACAAGGTGTTTTATTTTTATTATTTAAATTTATATGTAAATCTTTCTTAACAGGCTATATGTAATTTTCAGGGTGAGTTTGTCAGGTGTCCGGTATGATACAACAGAATTCAATAACCTAGTAATTGGGGACATGTTAATTTAAATTCACCTTTTCAAAATTCAATATAAATATAGTCAAGGAATTTTAAAGTAGAGTCATTTGATTATTTTCCTGCCTTGTTTGGTTTCAAATTGACCACAGTAAAATTTTAATTATTTTTGTTGATATAACTTTTTCTTGTATTTTGACCAATTTTT
>PNEQ01019416.1:0-18928 GCA_003012365.1 Medauroidea extradentata
TCACGTTATTCGCTTGCGGCAGAAGCACTCGTACCTACTGGGGCAAATGGGAAATGCCGATCAGACCCCCGTCTATTTTGAAATGCCGTCTGACACAACAGTTGAGGCACGTGGCTCAAAATCTGTGCAAGTAAGAACAGGTGGCAATGAAAAGCAGCGGTGTACCGTCATGCTTACAATGCTAGCGGACGGGAAGAAGTTTCCTCCTTTTGTGATTTTCAAGCGCAAATTGATACCGAAAAATGAGAAAATACCAGCCGGAATTTTCGTAAGGGCGCATGAAAAAGGCTGGATGGACAACACTTTAATAGTTGAGTGGTTGAAGTGTGTGTGGGAACGCCGGCCAGGAGCCCTACTGCGACAAAGAAGTATGTTGGTTCTGGACAGTTATTGTGGCCACCTGACTGATAATGCTAAAAAACGTCTACAGGAAGGAAACACCGACCAGATAATAATCCCGGGTGGCATGACCTCAATTCTCCAGTCCCTAGATGTGTGCGTAAACCGGCAGTTTAAAGCACATTTAAAAAGGCTTTATGCGGAATGGATGGCAAGTGCGGAGCACACCTACACTCCCACAGGCAGACTGCAGAAACCGTCTCTTGCGCAGCTTTGTGAATGGATAAAGACAGCGTGGGCTCTAATCCCAGAAGATCTTGTTCTCAAAAGTTTCCGCAAATGCTGCTGCATTAGTAATACGCTCGACGGAAGTGAAGATGATAATGTTTGGGAGAGTGACGCAGTTTCCGAGGACAGTCCTGACGAAATAGACGGGGACAGCAGCGATGACAACGGTGGTACCTAATGATGTTGACGATGACGTACCAGTTTAAAGACTTTTTTTTTATTTATACCAAAGACTTTATATTCCCCCCCCCCGACTTTTCATCTACAGAATCCATTTGTACATAGCTGTATTTATTGTGAGTGATACATGCAGAGCTAAGCTTTTTTATTCAATGAAAACGTCTCGTGAAGTGGTGATACACGTGGAGTGTTTGTATTGCTTTTGTGCTGCGACTGTACCAGTTCACCTTGACAACTTCCGCTCGCTTACTCACGTATCCGAGCGCGCCCACACACACACACACACAGGCTGGTGTCGTGTTGCTGGCATGCAGCGCTTGCCACTTGGAAGCAAAAAACCGCATGTCAATCTCCATTGCGGCAAACTCAGTTCCGTGCATTAACATCCGCCCCATTTATGAGGCATTGATTTATTTTTAAAGAAGTGGCTGCTATATACAAATAAATTTAGTAGGTGAGCATAATTTTTGTTTGTTTGATTGTTTTGCCCCATAATACAATTTTTCTATCCCAAAAAATTTATTTTTTTAAAAAAAAAAATTTTTTCCCCAAATTTGTCATTGAAAAAAGCGGTGTGCGGCTTACATGGGTGCGCGGGGTACATGGGCGAATACAGTACTTCCTTTTACTTGAGAACTTGATATTACATGGTTTAATGCACAAACAAAATGTTTACTAAACATTAAAGTAATTATTTCATTTCTTATCCCATTCCAAGGGGACTAAAAATCACTTTGTATTAATGAGAACTTTGTATTAACAGGGTTTGTATTAACAAGGTTACACTGTACACAGAATCAGCTAAAGTGAATGAGAACATAAGTAAAAATAGTAACTGTAAAGGAGTCAAGATAAAAACCGCACTAAAAATTACAGAATTACACTTTTATGAAAGGATACAACCTACATAAAAATACAAACACAAATTTTTTTGCAGTTATATACAGTTTCCTCAAACAGCAAATAAGGGCAGTATGGTAGCATATAACTATTCCCCACCCACAGTAGCTGGATCAGCCAGCAAAACATAGGGCCAGAACACCCATGTGAATTAATGTAATGTTCGTCTATGTACGTATGTTCTTGTGTATATATACATACAGTACTTTCCTAGTAACACTTCTGAAGGTACACACGCATTTGTCACAACTTAAAGCAACCGTAAACGGTTGCCTAACTACCTGCTTTTTGCCAATCTCGTTGAATTTTAAAAGAACAGTACCGTAAATTTTTAACAACAATAATTTTGAAGTAGCAGACAAAATGTTTCTAGTCACACCCCTGACTACATTCGCTAGATACGGCTGTTGTTTCACTCACTCATCTAGGTTGATGTCCAGGGCCTTGTGAGGGTCATCGTTGGACCGTATGTCATCATCCTCCCCTTCTGAGTGCTGCGCCCCTTCTGGCATCTCCCCTATGTCAGTGTTGACAATGTGCAGTGCACCCGTGTCTACTTCTTCTTCCTCCTCCTCGCTGGACGCAGCCTTGCCTGCCCGGCACACAACAACTGTCGTTTCACAGGAGGCCACTGTTTTTTACCTTCTATGTACGTGCACACACAAGCGTGCAGTAACTTGGACCCATGAACAAACATGTGAACACACAAACATAAGCTCACATGTGTAAATACTGTACATACACATAAGTTCATTGGCTAGTGACTTTATTTTCAATCTCAAAGAATTAAAAAGGTTATCTAACCAAGGATTTTTGAAGGTCAGAAACCCTGAACCAAACTATGTGCCAGGTGAGAAGTGATAGTGCTAAATTGAAGCAGCTAGGCAAGTGACTGGGAGGCATGGAGACAGCAGCTGCCGAGTCACTGGGACATACCGAGCTTGAGGCATGCCGGACTGTGTCGGGCTGCAATAGCCAACGTAGAGTAGATAGATCCTTTGTCTCACCTACGTAGTCTGACGAGCGAGCATCTAGGCACTCGCAGCGTGGAGAACCAAGACTAAAATTGTGATTCATTGCTCTGCCAGATAGCGCCACAGTACAGTGTGCTCTGTAGGTACCGTCAACTGCCGATAAGAGTGCACTACATACTTTTGTTGCTACGGAGTATTTGTGTGCCGTGCTGTGCAGAGTGCCCACTAGGCTCGAGCTTTCGTCATCGTTGTTTTCAAGACGTCAAACGGTCTTGAGCAATACTGTATTTATACTTTTGGGGCATAATTTAAGTTAAAAGGTTTTAGTCACATATTAAATTCACATAATATTAAATGGTATTTAATTACTTTTTTGAACATAAGGCAATTAAACTGGAACTCTATACTGAAAAAACATTTTTTCCCCTTGAGAGTAGTTTGAAAATGTGAGGTGCAGGTCTTGCTTGGGGGCGAGTGGTACATGGGTAAATATGTTAAGTGGTTACAATCAATCAACAAATAAATAAGCCACAGTTGTAAAAAAACTGTGCAAAAACTTCTTGAAAAGACTGCTACATTACACCTGTAGCACGCACCTGGTGCGTTAGGAAACGCAAGCAACACAGAAGTACGAAAACAGAGTGGTGACTCATCTCTTCTCCCCTCTACATCCCTTTCACTCTCACTCACACCTCATATGCCCTTAGCTTGCTTCACCCTTAGAGATTAGCTATAAGGTCAGCGAATGAGAGGACATGTCGGTGTATCCTTTATAACTGTGGTACTGTGTCTCGTTACTGTTTTATGAGTATCTATTACTGAACTCTATTTGAAGAGCTAAGCAAGACCAACTGACTGGCACTTCTGGACAAGTGGAAGAAGGTGACACGACAAAGTAAGATATTGGAGGGGGGGCACAATATCCCGACACTGAGGAAGTTATTTAGGCTTGATGCGACACCGTTTCATTCTTGAAAACCTCTATGCTTTTAAAAAATGTGTCATGTAATTTATTTTTTATGCCATATGTGATTCAAAACTGCCAACATTTTGCTCTGAAAAAAAAATCAAGTATTTATAGAACACATTTTAACAAAAAAAAAAATACAGGCACATGTATCAAGGAAAACATCTTTAGGCACGAGTGATTTATAACGTACATAAACATGCTCATACCGCTGCCTTCTTCACACCCTACCTCCTTTGTGAAGCCAACATGTGCGGCTAGCCAGCGATTACCAGACAATAGCTTTTCCTACTGATAATTTATATAGTCTGGCCTGGCACCTTTTCATTTTCTGTGCTTTAAAAACACACGTTTGTTTATAGCATAAGTATGAAATTGTACAACAGCACTCAAAACTCTCGAAAGTAATATCTGCATTCAATAAAAAAAAAACTGCAAAAGTGAAAGTTGTACAAGTATCTCAGTAAGGGTAGCAAACCAGTCAGGTATGAGTGCCAGGTGAGAGGTGAAAGTGCTAAATGGAAGCAGCTAGGCAAGTGACTGGGAGGCTTAGAGACAGCAGCTGCCGGAAAGGTTTCTCCCTCTCTCTCTGCCACACTACACAGTAGCTAGTGTTGCCACAAATCAGCGGCGTGATTTGGCAGACAAACAGCAAGCCAATAACCCCGGCCAGCTCTTTTGCACTAACACCATGAGACCCAGTAATAATCTCTGGAAACAAAGTTAAATAATTTTACCTGAAATGTTCAACTAAAATTCTGATACTGCATGTACATGCCTAGCTATGGTACTTGATCAATTTTTAAAATTATTTTGGAAACGTGGCAAGGTTATTATATTGGCTAGTTGGGTCTCAAATTATTCAGAAATAAATATTTCATTTTAAAAACTTGTCCGTTTTATGCCAGTAACAGTTAAACACCAACTTGGGGGAAAAAACTATTTTATTTATTTATAAGGGTTCTAAAAAAAAAGTAGTTCCACAACTACGACAAAGCAACTACAATAGACTTGACGGGAACTGTGGCTTGTAGTAATAGCAAGGCTTGACTGTATTATACAAATGTTCTATATCTGTTGTCAATACAGGCCTGAACATGTTAATTAAGTCCATTCATAATATTATCCAGGATGAAACCGTTCTAATAAGCATATAAAAATGTGTGTGTTCAGATCATTACCTTTCTTTCCTCGTTTCTTCTTCTTAACCTTCTTGTGCTTCTTGTTTGACTCAGAGTTGTAGTACTTGTCAGACGAGGCAAGACCTACGACGACAAGATAGGGAACATTAGACGTATCTAGCCTGTACACAACTTCACAAACATGTTCTTATAAAGAATAAAACACTTCTTTTAACATTATGCATAGTTGATATTAAAAGCAATTAGCACTTTAATCTACAAAAGTGGATGAATTAATATTGTCAAACACAAGTAAATGCTTTAAAATCAAATCTCTGCTCACCCTACGATTACATCATCAAATATTTGATTTCCGTTACAAGGTTGCAGGCTTAGTTGCCCAATAACTCAAACCCAGAGAAAAAATTATAATAAAGAAATATGTAATGGAATAAAAAATAGTTAAGTATTTATTTGTGTCCAATTAAAAGAGAAGATCACCACACACACCTAGATGAACATTCTGTATTCTACAATGCAAAGAACTGTACGTGGAAGTCTGGAGTGTTACAGTACTTAAATTTTATTTCTGTCAATGCTAAACCACATGATCTTAGTATACATGAGGAGTGATACGAGGAGACAAGTATGGAGAAGTGACAGAATAAAAGGGTGGGGTAAACTGGAGTGCTCCAAGAAAACCCACTGACTATTAGTTACATTTTCTGCTCCTTTCCTGAACACGAAAATCGAGAGCCTCCTCGCTGGGACTTGAACCTAGATTGCACCGCATGGGGCAAGTGGTCCAACCACTATGCTGCTGTGGGACCACTCAAGAGTTGTTAGCTACCATACCTGGTATCTTGAGAGCGACGGGCAGTTCAATCTCTGCGACAGGAACATCAGCGTAGTCATCGAGCGAGTGGCTATTGTAGCCGGTGCTAGACTTGTTGTTTTGGTAGGACTTGAGGTAGTGCGGGTTGTTTGCCTGCTCCAGCTTGCGTGCCTCTCGTCGCTGCAACATACGCACACACACCACACATCTCCAGCATATAACACTCGCCACGACCTGCCTTACACACAATTTGGAGAGGAGAACCAGCAAGAGTTACAATTCATTAGCAAAACCCCTTTATTACATAGTTACCATCCCTTCACATGGGGCAGTAATGTAGGTCATGTTTGAAATTCCCGCCGCGCTTAGTTCGCCTTCCGGCCGCTAGGCTTACAGGTAACAGAGCACACACTACTGCTGGATTGCAGTGTGCCATGTCTCGCTGCCCGAGGAAGCCAGTTTAATACTGGCGAAACGTCGGGACCGCACTTCCGCACAAAAATGTGCGTCGTCTGTGTGTGTGTACCTATTTACAAGTATCAACTGTAAGTACTGTCTGTTATATTACTTTGTTAGCCTAGCGGCCTATTTCACACCATTCTTATATTTATTATAACTGCAGTAGGTTATTGTTTGAAGTATGCAAAATTATATTTAAATAACTTTTTATTGCAATCTGCTGCACTTCGCTTAGCTTTGATAAATTTTGAAAATATTAATTTTTCCAAGGTTCCTGGAAATTATGTCGTTAGTTCCGATGTTAGATCGGGGGTGTACTTTACCTGGAATTTTTTTTTTCTTTTTTGCAAGTATGTAAAAACCTTGTGACAAGTATAACTAGGGTAATACCTTTGTCCACTCAATACTGAATACAAGAACAAAGCAGCTGTGAAGAATACAGTAGCACACATATATGCCACACACTTACCTTCTCCAGCTCCTCCTCAGTAAGCTCAGGCACCTTGCGATTGTTTGTGCCAAAGTAGCTGTCACCGATCCTATCCGCCTTGACAAAGATGTCTGCAATGCCGTTGACCTGGTCTTCGTCGTCAGAGCTTTCCGAGGGTGGATCGTTGATCCACGCATCCAGGTCCAGCCTACACACGAGTCAATACGTGGCACTGCTGATACCTCTACTGTCTAATAAACACCACAGTCGCCTCTCCATTACAGAACACTAACACCAAAATTTAATAAGTTGCATATAAAATTGTTCTCACCATTTCTTTACTTCTTTTAGAGTGCTATAATTTACAAATGTTAATAAAGAAATCTTTTAAGCTCGTCCGTAAAAAAAATTACATATTATTTACATATTTTCTTAGTTCCAAATAAGGTTCAACCTGCAGATATTAATTGTAGCGAGAGCATGTACATCAGAGAATGTGAGGCTGATTTAACTCGAATTAAGTACAGCTCGGTAATAAGTGCATCTCTTCTGCAACTCTCGGCCACAGAGCAAAGATGCAAAGTGTTTCTTTGACACACAGAACAACATGATTGCTGCTCCTATGGGAAAAATTAGATGTGCTAAACAAAAATTTAAGTTTACTAACCATCCCACCCCAGCGAACATCTGCTTAAAGCAATGTTGTAAATTTGTAAATAATAATATGTACCTTACTAGAGAAAGGAGTAAAATCCACACACTAATTTATATTAAAATGTGCCTTAGAAATGTCGGTTCAGTGACGTAATCAAAATTTAAAAAATTTGGTTAACTCTAAGCATTAAAAAATGTACTTGTTGCTTAAAGAAGCAAATATTAAACGTGCACTTGTTGCTCAAAGAAACAGTTACTAAACATGCACTTATGGCTTAAAGAAACAATCATTAATCATGCACTTGTTGGTTAAAGAAACTATTTTAAACATGTACTTTGTTGCTTAAAGAAACTATTATTAAACATGTACAGTACTTGTTGCTTACAGAAAAAATTATTAAACATGTACTCGTTGCTTGAAGAAACAATTACTAAACATGTACTTGTTGCTTAAAGACACATGCAGTAAATGAAGAGAAGTGCTTGAAGCTTAAGAATACTATATACACAACAGAGGACGTCACAGACTCACCCATCAGGCAGCTGCACCTTACGCTGGGCCTTGGGAGCGACTGGATTCAGCTCGCCCACAAAGAGGTTGGCTAGCTCGGCAGCCAGTCCTGTGTCGCCCTTGGACAGCTGCTTCTGTAGGTAGCGTACCAGATGCAGGGCGGAGCTGGCCCTCTCTTGTACCTCCAGGTCGGCACTTGACACAAACTGTGGCAGCCCCTCCGCCACCATCTCGCACACCTGCAGCCAGACCAGGCAATGTTACTTACACTCCGCTCACTCCATCACACGCCAGTACCCAAGATAAACACACACACATTCTCTCACACATGCTGCACGGTTAAGGATTCTGCCTAGCAGGATTGCAGCTACAAAATTCAAATGAGAAGCCAGTGTTAAAATTAGTTACAGTATAATCCCAATTTAACGAAATGCCACAGGACCCGAAAATGTTAACTCTAAACAGATGTTTCATTAAATCAGACTCTATATACTTTCACGCTGCCCCCCCCCCCCCAATAACTTAAAAAAAAATAAATAAAAAATTCTTTGAGCATGTTTTGCTGGAATTTAAGAGGTAATTTTTAAAGTCTGTTAGCTCAAAATAATAACAAAACACATTTTCCATCAACAGGTAAGCCACAGCAGTGGAAGAAAAAAATAGATAGAAAAAACCATAAAAAAAAGTTCAGTGGAACCCTTGACGAGCATGCACATAGTGAGTTAGGCTGGGCACGCACCATCAACTCGTGAGAAGCGATGACAACACCGCCCAACCATCAATCTTTCATCAAGAAAGAAAGAAAAAAAAACAGCGCCAAGAAAACTGAATTGAAAGTTTGTGAGACAACTGTAAAATAATAATTACATACGTGCGGCAGAAAGCATTGTGATTGTAGCTAGAAGGCAGCCACGCTCATGAAACAAACTGGTTGGTCTGCTCGCTAAAAATACTTTACACTCAAGCGTTTTTTTAGCATCTGAGAAACAAATTATTTACGTTTACGGTAGTAAATTTGTTGTACAAAGTCTGTATAAATAATATAATTACGTATTTTTTATCAATTCGTTGGATTTTCCACGAAACACTACAGAAAATAAACATGCAGGACGCCTCTGCTTTCTATCGGTAAAAGAAATAATTAATAGAGCACGCCTTACTGCAGCACATTTTAACAGAGATGCGAAGCACTATCTGTGAATTAATTTGTGTGCTGTCCATCGCCGCGCTGTGTACACTGGGTACCTAGATGCTCATTCCTCACCAGCCGCTAGGATGAGGATCTAGGCACGTGCTTGTTATGCAACACAGCATCACTCGCTCGGCCATACACACTTTTCTCAAAGGCACTCCCACGGCCAAAGTTTTTAAATAATTTTAAAGATTTTTTTTTTGTTTCTTGACGGATGGTTTAAGCTTACCTACTGAGAAATAAGTATATACTGTGCCCAGTGGTAGTATTTTAACAGGCTTACATTACAATTTATATTCCATTTAATCAAAGTCACTTAGTTATTTCACAATTTTTTTTTTTTTGAAGGTTCCCAAAAAACTTTAGTTAAATCACTGTTTTTGATTTTCCTAAGTTCGTTATATCGGGGCTCTACTGTACTACAAACTTGACCAACTTTTAAGGTAACTCATTCAAACAAATAGTTTTTATGTAAAATAAACTTAATACGCTGAGCCGAACTTAAATTTAATATTCATATCCCATTTAAACTTTATTGCTGCAAGACGGGTAGTTAGACCATTAAACAATTTTAAAACAAGTTGAAGTTATGTAACAACTACTAATGTGGTATGATAACAATCTTGTTGTCATGTTTCTGGAAGAAACCAAATAAAAACTGTGTAAAACAGTTATTTTTCATTGAAAAACAAACAAATTTAGAAAAGAAAACAACTTATTTACCAGAAAAAAAATTTTAATTGAAAATTATTTAATGGGGTTGAGTGAATATTCAGTATACCAAAACATGAACAAAAATATGTATTTGTATTACTGGTTCAGTAAGAATACTAGATGCAATAGTGAAAAGTTATTAAAAATTAAAAATTTTCTAGTTCCCATAGTATCTAATTGCTTATCAAATGTTCAACTTGTTGAATACTTAGATTGTAGGCAGCCAATTTTCAAGTTGAAAGGTTAATTACAGACTTGTTTGTACTTACAAACGGCAAATAAAATGCATACAATGCACAAATTTTTCATAAAAGCGAGAAGTCTTGACATTTTACTGGCCAAGACAAGCTTCACCGAATACTGTACTGTATTTGGAAAGCACACGGATATTTGTTGAACTCAAAAAAATTTGTTTCATTATGAGTTTTTATTACCAGTAAATCTATATAAAAAAAATAAAAGTACTGTTTTGTCATTATTATTGTTATAGTATTGCACAGCCCTCGTACACTATGGCACACTACCTGGTTGATCTTGTCGAAATCACCCTCTGCAGAGATGAGAATGTTGGCAAACAATTTGAGTATGTTCTGGACGTACACTGCCTGGATGTGTCCGGGCAAGGCAAACACTCGGCCACGCAGCATAGCTCCCAGGGTTGCTTGTGGGTCTGATAGGTGCCTGCCTCACACAACACAGTACGTCGTCAACTACGCCATCAACCACATTACAGCTGGCTTTACAATGTGCGACACTGTCACAGTAAGGCAACAGCAACTAGCCAATTAAAGAGCAAGCAATGACCATGCGAGGGACTGAGATAGGAAATGTTCTAATGTAGCTGCAACAACTGCTTGCTAACAAAGGAAGAATACTGGAACACACATACACATATTTGTAAAGAGAAACATATTTGTAAACATTAAGAAGAATAACAGTACATTATAAACAAAAATTACTATTATGTACAGGTATACATAATATAATTCACTAATAACCTTTACGCTTGTTAAAGACATTATTATTGTACAATACATCTCATTTCCTGTTCAATAATATGAAATGATTACAATAAGTATTCTTTAATTTGTGTCAAAAGTACCCCTGTATAAATGTCAAATAGCTAATTTTTATAAGTAAAGTAACAACTTGCTGAATTAATACTATATACATACCACAAAAGAGCCTATTAAAATTAACCATCTGATTTCGCTTATTACGTATCAGAAGGAGTACGATTTGTCATCTCAAATTTGTATCATTTGCATTTTCATATAAACATCACATGGCTAACTTTTACAAGTGAACTAACAACTTTCTGAATTAATACTGTAACACTTAACATAGATAAACCGTAAAGGAGACTATATAAATTAACCATCTGGTTCAAGTACAGCAAATAAATACAATGTCATCACAATTACTTGTAAATTCAAATGACAACTAGTACGCAGCGCTATCGCTGCAGACCATCGTACAATTGGCGCACTTTCCCGGGTGTTAGGGATGGGGAAGGGGGAGGAGAACTATGATGCCGTTTTTCTTTCTTTCCCAATGGAACGATAGCTAATCATGAGATGTCAAAATTAACTTATCTTATGCTTATGCAACCCACGAAGTTTAATTTCTGCCACATCAAATTGCCAACCCTTTGTAACCAACAGTTTAAAAGTACCTGTGTAAAGGCTAGTAAACTTCTGTCCATCAGACAAGTTTTTAACCCTTGTATTGTGTAAACACTGAGCAACACTTTGAACAGGAACGTGGATAAGGACAATCAAAAATATTAAGGTTTTAGCAGCGACGGTTACAACAAAGCAAGGAAGGAGGGGAACGGGGAGAACAAGGAAAGGAAGAGGAGTAATGATGGAGGAACCTGGCCGTGAGAAAGTTCTCTCCCTTTGCCTCCCAGTGTTGACACCCGTTGGTTTACGACCATTTGGCTTCTAACACCCCCCTCCCGCCATCCTTTGTCATACGACCGGCCTTTTTTTCTCTCTCCTTTCTACTCTCGACACACGTCAATTTACAACTTAACTTCGCCTTTTCCCCCCCCCCCCCCTCGCCGGACATCAACTGACCATGGACCTTTTTTCACATATTTTTTTTCTATTTCCCGTGTATAGTAGGCACCCCTGAATTTTTATCAGTTGTTTTGGAATAAAAGTGCGTGTTATACACGAGTAAATACGGTATACATCACTACACATACAACTGGACTTTAGGGGATGGCTACACCTCAGCTCGTGAACTCCGTGGAACACGACAGAGCAACAAGAGGTTATGCATGGAAGAAACTCACTGAGAGAACTCGCCGCAGATCCAGGCAGCTGCGTACAACACCTCGGCCATGGTGGAGCGCTGGGCCGAGCCAGAGGTGAGGAAGTGAGCATTCTCCAGCAACAGAGCCATCTGCTGCACCGCAAACTGCCGGATAGCCTGTACGCGTATCGCAACATCCAACATCTGGGTGGCGACAAGTCCACCATGCTGGCTGCCCTCCATGCGTGTCAGCTCCACCAGGACACTAACATACCTGCGCACACATCACGCTCCAGTAGCATTCAAATCAAACTATGTAATAGTGACACAACTCTGCTAATGACATCACACACGAATGGCTACAGACTAGTATATTTCATATAACTGCAGTACATCTGACTGTTTGTCAGGCAGCTATTGGATAAATTATGTAATACCATTCATTACTCAAGACAAACTATACTATCCATATGGTACAATGAACACTTGTTTTATTTTCGAACCAAAAATGTGGACTGACATATATAGTTCCAAACATTTACAAAACAAAAGAAGGAAGTGCCCTCAAATTTGTCGCACATTACTGAAATGGAAGCATACCAACAACAAACCGAACCACGACTTTGAACACAATACCATGACCTGAAC
The DNA here is from genome assembly GCA_003012365.1 of Medauroidea extradentata. Taxonomy (NCBI): domain Eukaryota; kingdom Metazoa; phylum Arthropoda; class Insecta; order Phasmatodea; family Phasmatidae; genus Medauroidea; species Medauroidea extradentata. The sequence goes on from PNEQ01019416.1 coordinate 12,475, forward strand.
ATGAAATTGAACGATTTAACACAGACACGACAGCACAAACTCAAAAGGCAGTAGACAGTTGCATGTTCAGACTCACCACTCAAAGTTGGTAATGTACTGGTAGTTGTTTTGAGAGCAGATCTGAATAATCTTGGACAGGAGCTCATCTCGATACGTAGTGCCCTCTGCCTTATCCATGTGCACCATCAGCTTCTTCACTATCTCCATGAGGTTCTTCTTAGAGACCTGCCAACACAACACTGCTATATTCCCTGTCACAATCTGACAAGTTGTATCTCACTACTCTACATTCTCCCCGACACAAAGTTCACATCACTACATCTTACAACTTAATGGAACAGTATTTACAGACATTAGTATATTTTCAGTCTGTAGAACAAAAATATCTAAGAGAACATGGGTTCATGCGAGAGTGACGGAAAACTATGTATATGATTACAGTACACCTACGGAGTTCATTAATAATGAAACTTCCAAAAATTATAATATTGAATAAAACAGACATTTCCTTATTACGTTATCCAATCGTGAAAAATCACAAAATATGTTGCTGGAAATATATTGTACATCACAAAATTTTGTGGAACACTTACTCAAAATATTTAATACTATCATGCTCTCATATCTATTACCATACCTAAATCATTCTACGTCTATATCACTAATAATTTATATTCTGTATTATTTCTTAACACACAATTATTTGCTACCTAGCTATGTCATCTCATGTACCACTCTCTTAACACTGCTGTCTTGACCTGGTTTTATTTTTATTTATTATTTTAGCTACTACTCGTTCTTTAACAAATAAAAATGATGAGGATAAGACGCACCATGCCATAGAGCAGGTCAAGGGCTCGTAGGCGGATGGACTCGTCTTTGTCATCCAGACACTGCATGATGAGGTCCTTGTGAGCCTGCACAGACTTGGGGTGAGTCTTCAGGATCTTCGACATGGCCAGCAGACCAAGGTACTTCACTGCACATAACACACAGCAGCACTCTACCTGTGTTCACAGCATACAACTGTTGTTACATACATGTAACAACACACTAAGTGCTTACATTAAAACTTAAATACTAAAAAAAAGCACCAAATTACAAATAAAAAGTGTACATTGCACTTAAAAAATATTACTCGGAATTCTGCAACTATAAACACCAGTAATTCTACGGTAAGAAATTAAGCACAAATTTTGTAAGGAAGCAATACTCACAGTTCTGATCCGAGTCCTCTATTAGAATCCTCAACTTCTGCACACACAGCTGAAAAAGAGAAAAAATATTTTAACATACTCACTCGACTGATGTTCTTCAATACTTTAGTTGATACGTGGTCAACCAAACACTTATGAAACTGATAACGCCTCTATTTACTTCATTCCCAAGAATGCAAAAGCGGAGAGGTTTATCTATGGTAACACTGACCCTATTGGCTTACATATACTAAGATGATAGAAATATGTTAAAACCCTCTCTCTTTTTAGTAGAATTGTGACAATATATTTGCCGCCACTTCATGGCTATCATCACCATAATTTCCCATATGATACGCAGTCACTCTTAACACTTAGCTCTCGCAAAGACACATAATCATCTTCTGATAATTTATATTTTGGCCCACACAATTCCTGCTTTGTTGAGTGAGCCTCAGCAGCACTGACTTAGTACTTACGTTAAACAAATCAAAACTAGGACACCAGGCTACCAATTTTGTCTTACAACAATATAAATATATGAGCAATTGTATAAAGCTGGTACATACTTACCTACAAACACAAAAAATTAAGTCGACAATTACAACATCTTAGTAGCTAGGGCAGTGGTACACACAGTGCACTTGGTTTACATAACAAATTTATACTTGTCTGTAAACACCCTTCATGCTATGCATGAACAAGACAGCTCTCAAAGAGCAATGCTACTCATAATTTACAATAACAGCATACAGCAATAACTTTTACATAATTACTGAACTGCTGTATGTGGCTGTAAAACATACTCAGTTTGAAATAAACATGGTTACAACCCATCTTCCACAGCTGTTTCTATAAACTAAAGAGGCAGCATACTGTGACTATACCACTCCACTAAACACTTAACAATTGTTAACAAACCAAAATGTGACCGATACAGATACAGTAGTGCCAACTGACGAGCTGGCTTCACATACCCAGTTCTACTCATGTTAATATTGCTTGGCCACAGCAAGGAATGTCGGCACTAGCTACAGCTATAAGACTCTTCTTTTCGTTCACAGAGTCATTACATTTCACATAAGTCATTACATTGCAGTCTAGAGGTCACGACACTCACCTCCCTCTACTGTGTTCTATACTTGATACTCGGAGAGATTGTTCCCAATTTTCAAATGTAGGAAACCGTTCATGCAGTTCCCTTATTGCTTTCATCTGAGCACTCTAAAGTTTCTTTCTTTGGCATTCCCTTGTTGCTGCATCCCCAAGTAGCAAAATTCTTACGAGGGTACAAGATTTCATTGCTAAGAGGATATAGTACATATTTAAATGCTAAAAACACCTATTAATATACTCATAGTGTATCTGGTTTTTGGAAGTCTGAATAGGAAAAAAACATTAAGCCGCCCTAGGTTACAGTTCTTTCCAACTCAAATTAGCAGCACAATAAAATTTACTAAATTTCAGTATTACAGGTTGTGCACAAGATTTAACTCTCTCAGGAAAAATTTTTGCTCAGGAAGTTAATAAAAATTTTCTATGTTCTTTAATTTTGGCATATTAGCATGGAGAACCCTGCAATTTTTAATGACCATAGTTAGTACTGCTTTACGTACCATGGCCTCGTATATGCTCACCACATCTTACTACTACACTCACATTCACAGAGCTGTGAGACAAGCCACACTCACCTGAATTGAGGCACTGTGGTTGGGCATCCCCGATGATATGGAGATGAGTACTGCAACAAAATAACACGCCAGGTTAACACACAAATTTAACAACACTGTATTTACTGAGCACATAACTCTCAGCAGTAACCTGGACAGATACTTAAAAACCCAGCAAAACCATCAGGATGATCAGACTGGAAACGAAATCTGTAAGTGCAGAAATTTTGATCAGCACTTAAAAGCAAAATGTTCAGAAATTGTGAAGGGTAACATTACGTGAGTATGGAGCAACACTGGAATAAAGAGGCAGCAGAAATAGGGGATCCCCGAGAAAACCTGATGACCAAAACCATTGTTCAACTAATTCCCACATGCGAAAATCTGGGCTAATTCAGGCACGAATTGAAATAAGATAAACTTCAAAGGTGTCTGTAACAGTTAGCTATTTATTCCAGTTTCCTTCTCAAGTGATGTAGTAATACATAGCACTAAATTATGTGTGCTTAGAAATTCTATTTCAGTGCTTTCAATAAAGAATATCCATAAGTGAAAATGACACATTAAAATAACTTTGTAATATTAAGAACGAAAAAGGGATAGGAGGGGCCAATGTTCCACGGAGACACAACCTCTAAATCTACCCCTGATTATTGATGGCCATATTTTTTGCCAGTCATTCAATATAATACCTTGCCTCGACAGAGCACTGGTGTGATCTGCCAAGGTATTGTGAGCAAAGTGTTAAAACATGAAAGTACAATTGTACACTTGCCTGCTATCACAGTATTGATGCACTCGTACAGCAGTGACATTGCTGAGGTGCTGCAACAAAGAGCAGAAAGATACGTAGGTAATGAATGTACAGCACAACAATAAACACACACACACAGACAGACAACACGAAACAAACATCACCACACGCAGCCACAAGAATATGTTTACACAAGTACTAGTCCCATTAAAAATAATACAGGTTGACCATTAAGTCTTTCCTTCAACACAAAAATTAATAACAAGAAAACTAACAGTGATAGCATAATGCAGTTTGAACAAACATCACCAGACATCACCAGGAGCGTAGCCAGAATTTGTGTAAGGGAAGGGTTTTGGCTTGGGAAAGGAACACCGACCATCTCCGGGGGCTCTCCCCCTGGAAAATATTAATTTAAAGGTGCAAAACAGCGCTATTTTAGCTGTTTACTTCACTAAATATTAAATATACTACTGGTGAAAATATAAACTTTTTAATGTGAAATTTTCCAAAATTCTACCCTTTTAAAGATTCTTTCCACGAAAAATTTGTCTTTAAGGTGCAAAATAGTGCTATTTTAAGAGTTTTAGTAACTAAAAATACAGTATATGTTGCTAAGGAAAATATTTTTAATTTTTAAACATAAAATGTCAATTTTCCATCCATTTGAAATGGCGGGTCGAGGATCCTCCCCCGAGAAAATTTTGTATTTCAGGGAAAAAAAATAGGGTTATTTAACTGTTTTTGTAACTAAATATCAAAATTTGTACAAGTGAAAATATTACAAAATTTTCAATATGAATGTTTTTCAATTTTTTGGATGCTAAGGGGGGGGGGGATTCTGACCTCCACTAAACACCCCCCCCCCCTGGCTTCGCCCCTGAACATTACTCCCTCTACTTTTTCCTTTGCAGATTTGTCAAAGATCACATGCATGCAACACATATGACTGATGTCAGGACAACGAGTAAGGAGATAACAAATGTAGTTACTGCTGTTTCTAAAGAAATGTTCAAGAAAAGGTGGCAAGAAATTTAATATTACCTTGATCTTCTCCCATGCAACCAACAGTGCACATGTAGAAGTCGTCTAGTATGATGAAAGAAAATAAAAACTTTATGAGTTACAATAAATGTTCGTACAAACCACACTTTGCAATCACTTTTGGTTTTCAAGTTATTAATTTAATTTTTATAATGAGGGAAGACTTTTTGACCACTCTGTACACTCCTGCTGCTAGCAAATTTCATTTTCACTACTAATTACTTAAGTGAGCACACATTCAGCTTTACTAAGATAGCTCCATTAAAAGAATTTTAGTTAGAATATGTTACATTATTTATTTTCCCAGCCCTTTGTCTACACCGCCAAAATAACGTGACTACAAAATTCACATTTCAATACTAATAATCAACACGGTGCTGTTTTCCATCAAGACTGAAATTCTTATGTATTCACTCAAAATTTCAAAATATCTGTAACATACACACATGCACCTGCTGGGGAGAGATTAATTTATTGTCAATTAACTAATAATACAGAGATTACTTTAGCAGGAAATGTTGCTAACACTAATATTCAGAAATTCCTACACAAATGAACAGCGTGCAGACTAGTCAAGTGATCTGGCCAGCTAAAGAACATGGCCAAGCCTGAATAGTGCTCGTGGTGTGTGACAGCCTGCCCACAGAGCGAAGAGTTGTGTATGCTGTTGTCATATCTTGTCGGGTAAAAAAAGGCTTCCTGTCAGTCTAGCCACTACGTACACCACCGAATTAAAATGTGTATATGTACGACACTGAACATCTCACTTGGAGATCTGTCTGCTCCACTAGTCACAACACTACGAGTCACTTCCCCAGGGGTTACACAGACATAAAATATTTTTAATGTAACATGTTCAACTGGGTTTGTGCGAGTAGTAGTTTATGAACACTCAATTCAGAACACATTACAATTCAACCTGAACCTCATCAATACAAATCTGATAAGATATATTTTTATAGTTTGTAATAATGAAGTTTGTATTAACAGGTGTTCACAAAAGTGAAAAAGTTGTGTAAAGATATTTTCTGGAGTTTATCCCCAAATACAGTAAAACCTCTTTATAACAACCCCTTATATAACAACCACCTGTCTATAAAAACCCTTTCCTCAAGAACCGTGGGATTTTAAAATAGGGGTTTTGCTGTATATTTAAACCTCTTTATAAAGACCACTCCTATATAAAGACCCTATTCTAGGGAACCGTGAGGGGTCTTTATAAAGAGGTTTTACTGTACAAACTTTCATACCACCACTTGTGACTTCTTTTAGCCACTGAACTACATATTACAGTACATTTTGTTTTTATGCATAAGGGTTACTGAGCATTATAATTACTGTAATATTTAACATATCTCATGCCACTGTAATTCCAACAACTGCTCAAATCCTTTGTTCATTTTTATATATAAATGCAGACAAATATCGGTTACATGTTTTCAATACTTGCTGTTCGTACATTAATGCTGTTCAACAAACCACTGTACCGTTACACCTACAGCATGAGTTCTCATAATATAAAATGATGGTATGTACTTGCAGATTCAGCAGTAAGTCAAGTGCACTACCATATACCATACTTGAGCAAGGTGTTGTGAAGTGTTCAGCCACTTCCCCATCTTGGTTAAATCTTTAAAAGGTGTTTTTATTTTCTTATTTAAATTTATATTATGTAAATCTTTCTTAACAGGCTATATGCCATTTTCAGGGTGAGTCTGTCAGGTGTCCGGTGTGATGCAACAGAATTCAATAACCTAGTAATTGGGGACATGTTAATTTTAATTCATCTT
>PNEQ01019417.1:0-18930 GCA_003012365.1 Medauroidea extradentata
TTTATAGTTGTGTCAGAAGCAATGAAAGACAAATTATTGCTTGCCAAATTGACATTTTTCCATTCACTTGCTGCAACTATAGAGCCTTTTTTGATCGACTTTCAGTCTGATGCACCCATGGCACCTTTACTATATGAATCACTAAATTCATTGATTCTAAGAATTATGTCAAAATTTGTGAAGAAAGATGTACTTGAGTGTTCTTACAAAGCCTCTTCTGTTGTTCTGTCCGATAAAAATGTGTTATTGAGTGCTAAACACACAGACATAGGTTATGCTACAAGGAATGCCCTGCAGAAAACTAGGGATATTTCACAACTAGAAATTTTGCAGTTCAAAAATGAATGTAGAAGCAGTTTACAAAAGCTGTTTGAAAAAATGTTTGAACGCTCACCACTAAAATATCCTCTTACCGAAGGCATTTCGTGTTTGGATCCTGCAGTTGTGTCACGGCCAGCTGTGCAAAAAAAGCGTCTTAGACAGACACTTAACATACTTGTTGACAAAAACCTGATACCTGGTCTCGAGGCAGACAAAATTGAGTGTCAGGGCAGGTCACTGTGTGAAAAAGACGATGTTCAGGATGCATCAAAAAAATTTTCTGTGAAAGATGATAGACTTGACAGCTTCTGGGCGAGACAATTACTCATGGTGCAGGATTTCGAAGATTTTTTCTTTTGTAAAACTTATATTAATTTTATCTCATGGAAACGCTAGCGTAGAGCGAGGTTTTCCTGTCAACCGCGAATGTTTAGTGGAGAATCTTAAAGAGGAGTCCCTAATAGCTCAACGGCAAGTGTATGATGGAATTGTTGCATCTGGTGGCTTAGACAGTTTTGTGTCCAATATTTCCAAAGACATAATACATGCTGCTCGTAATTCACATGCACGGTATAAGGAAGCAATGGCTCGACAAAAGGAGGATTGTGAATTGAAGACCGAAAGTGAAATGGCAAAGAAGAGGGCAGCAATCGCTGCAAAAGAACTTGCTGCCAAAAATCAAAAAATTATTGAGGAGGCAAGAAAGGAAGTTGAACTGATAGATGAGGAACTCAAAACACTTACCAGATGAGCTTCATTATCATGAATTAAAACTGTAGTGTGTGATGTTAGTGTAATTGCTGCAATTTGTAACAAAAATCTGCTAGTGTGTGTGTGTTTGCAAATTTTTTTGTTGATTGTTAAGAGAGAAAGAACAAAACATTGTGTGAGAAATGAGCACTCTTATGTAGTGACATTTTTAGTGTATAGTGTTTTAATGGACTTCAGTGATATGTATACATATAAAGAAGAAAATACAGCAGGGTACCAACATGTGAGTAACTGCAGTACAAAGTATTTTATTACTTCGCCAAAAGTATATGTTTTTGTAATTATAAATATCAGGGAAATTTTGAAATTTTAATCAGGGAAATCAGGGATTTTTTTGGTTGCAGTGGGTGGCCACCATGTTCACATCTCCGTTAGAATGCGCTGCAGTGCCACATGCTCTCTTGATTTATTCTATTACAGATGGAATGCAGTGGTGTGCAGCGTGATTTATACACTTGTGTCCCGTGATAAAACAAGCGAGTTTATAAAAAAATACGTTGTTATTTATGCAGACTTTTTACAACGGATTTATTACAGTGAACGTAAATAATTTTTTCTTCGATTCTAAAAAATGCTTGAGTGCCAAGGATTTTTAGAGAGGAAACCAACGAGTTTGTTTCACGAGCGCGGCTGCATACAATTATTTTACCATTGTCACACAATTTTTAATTCAGTTTTCATTTTTAAAAGAATTTTTTTTTACTATTTTTCATGGGAAATTCTTAAAATTTGTTGGTGGAGCGGGCGGGAGAGAGACAAGTTTGATGTCTCAGCGTTGTCTCATCACTTCTCACTTGTTGATGGTGCGCAAGGGCGGCCTAACTCACCATGCGCACATTCACCGAGCGTTGCACTGAAAGTTTTTAATGTTTTACGCAGATTTTTTTTCTTTTCACGGCTGTGGCTTACCTGTTGACGGTAAATATGTTTTGTTATTGTTTTGAGGTAAATTTATTTTTTTTAAATTACCTTAAATTCCGACTAAACATCACCAAGGATTTAACTTTTTTTGGGGGGGGGGGGGGGGGTTGAGTCTGATTTAACGAAACATCGAATTAGAGTAAACATTTTCGGGTCCCATGGCATTTCGTTAAATCGGGGTTCTACTGTATGTAGTACAGACAGTAAATGTTGTGCACCTGCACTAAACATTGTACTTGTATAGGCACAACTTTTGATCAGGTTTAATCAGTAGGATATCAAATACAGTATGTCTCTTGTAAAAGATACTTATTGATTCAGTGACACATGCTTGACTTACAGTGAACAATTTGTTTGTTAAGTTAGCATGGCATAATGCCATCTTTAATGAATAACATTGCTAATGAAACTTTGAGTGATATGGGAGAGGAAGTGAAGTTCAAATATTGTCTATATATTTATTTATGTCAATCATGTTTACAACCAAGCTGTATTCTTGCCAAATCTTTTCACAGTCATTGTGACCTGAGATGGCATCCTTAAGTTCTGAAAAAAACAGTTCACATATCAATTGCTTGTATTAAAAATTGGAGAATGCCCCAACACATTAATGGCCTCTTGCACCTGTAAAAAATAATTACTATATATTTAAATGAAGTCTGGAAAAGTTTAAATTAAACTACCGACCATAAGTGTTACTGGTGCTGACTACATCTGTACGCTTATCCTTGCGTGCGATTTCTTGTACCAACAATGGGGACAGATGTAATAACTTATAAATTTATCCTATTCTCCGTTCAGTCTTACTCCAGTCTTACTTCAGTTTTAGTTTTAGAATGACGAAAGCATTTTATAAAAAATATTTTCATTGGCTGCCAACAATTGTGCACAGTAGTTGTGGACGCGCAATAGATTCTTGTTATCTGTCGTGTACAAGTTAATTTACCAGCCCATCCATTGTCGAGGAAGTTTTAATATCCAAATATACATAATATTTGCATTAGTTGCAAACATAATCTAAGACACTGTAAGTTAGCCATTATACACTAGACCCCCGATTTTACGAATACTCACGGTTCCTCTCATCGCATTCGTAAAATCGCTACCTTCGTAAATTCGATAGCGGCTTAGTTTTGCCCCCCCCCCCCCAATTCCTATACAGAAAATTTTAAAATTGCATTTTTTCTGCAAAGTGTCTCTAGGCCCCGACTTCCGTAGCGTTTTGCAGGAAATTAATTAACGTAATAATGTAAACATAAATTGATATCAGTAGCCAGACGCTACACTGTTGAGCGGTAGATATGACCGACCCTTGTCCCCAAAAAAAATGAGAAAATCGAGATTCAGAGTGTCTTCTCTCGAGCGAATAGACCGACTTCCGTAGCATTTAACGGTAAAATAACGCAAGTGATAGTTGAAATATAAATTTATATTATTAGGCAGACGTCTTACGATCAAAAGAACACCGCTAAACAATATATATGATCGACCTTTGTCCACAAAAAAAAACGAGCTGTCGAGTGCCTTCTCACGAGCGAATAGCCCGATTTGCGTAGCGTTTAATGGGGAAAAAAAGTAGGCATTCCTTACTAGTAAAATGCCCTTGTAAATTATTCACCAAAGAAAGAAGGAATAAGCGGATGTATTTATTCATTGCGCAGTTTTATATAACTTAACGTAAAAACATTCTCTCGGCGTTGTTGATGAATTGTACGAGAACGTAGATACTAGTAGCGTGCAGAGCGGACAGATAGCGCAACTGTACGAACGTTCACAAGATGGAGGATAGATAGCGGCACCGTAGCGCCATATACCGACGTTGTTCCAAAAACGCCATTTTGTGATGTTCTTACCTAAAATCGTCAAGAGTTACATGTATAAGTGATTGAAAATAATCACTTTCACAGTCAGTATATGCGGTAAAAATAAATTAGGAGTTCCGAGATTACGTAATAGACGAACGTCTATTTATTTTCCAAGTTCGACATACTCGGAGACAAATGTTTCTACACTTGGATGATAGGTAGCGCTATTATCGTGCTTACTTGTGAAACGCACGTTTTACGACACGCAGTAACGCATTGTTTAAGCAAATTATGCGCCAAGTAATTGTTTTAAGTACGTATGGTGTTAACGCAATAAAAAAAAATATCACGCTATTATTTATAGGGTTCGTGTAAAAAAATAAACTCATTTGGCGTGAGACGAGAGAGATATAAGCCGTCGTGAAACAGCCTAGAAGGAGGCTGTGCTATAGTTAAACGAGCATATGCGCATGCGCTGGAACTTTGCGTCTATAGTACGACCTCAATATAGATCCTAATACGTTGTAGTTGGAGACAGGTCGGCCGGCTTGGCTCAGGCGGCGGCGGTGCCGCGCAGTTTTCAAACTGTCACTGCCGCATTTTTTAACGGATTTTCGCTATTTTTGTTTTATTTTTAGTATTGTGACTTACCAAGTAATAACTGCAACCATACAATTCATATTTTAATGCTGTGAATTAGATACAGTATGTTTTATTCATTGTCAACGTAATTCCTTACAATTTTTTTTTGTCATATAATTTTGTTATTTTTTTGAGGGTTCCTGAGATTATATTCGTAGAATCGCTAACTTAGTTAAATCCAGGGTTCGTAAAATCGGGGGTCTAGTGTAGTTAGGTTAGCGGACAACATGTTTGTATAGTTGTTTTACGAGTTATTTTACGACTGATGCAATGTTAAACATCACAGTTGGATCATATAGAAGAGAAGAGTAGAGAAATGTGGATTTATGAATGCTTTGTGTTACTGCTACGAGAACTGTTACTGTAACTGGTTAAGGAATAGGATGAAAGTTCAGCAAGTTTGTATTGTATTTTGTGAGAAGAAGAATTTTCTCCCCATGTGTTAAACCTTAATTTTTGTGTTGCAGGTTGGGGAAGGTATGTATGAAGAGTTTGGTTTGGGAGAAGATAAGTTGAACTTGGGTGTAACATTCACCTCAGCAGACTCTAACTTCATTGGTGCGTTGAACATGGTGAATGACGAAGTGTTTGCAAGTAAACGGCGTCGTGTAGAGGAAGGTCGAATCCAGGGGAACTACGTCTGCAAGTCGGTAGCCAGCCCAGTAAATCAGACTGCCAGGAGGAAAATGCCATTAATTTTTCACACGTCCCTTACACCCATGGTAAAAGTAGAGGAACCCATATCTTCTGTCATAAAATTAGAAGACCCCATTTCACCCATGATAAAATTAGAAAGTCCTATTTCACCCATCATAAAACTGGAGGACCAGTAGTGACACTTGTTTCGTGTTGTGTACTGTATCAAATGCTGCACTTATCTTCTTGCACTGCAAACAAAATATTCTTGTTCTACAGCAATTTTTTATACCACTCAATGTAAAAGTTGCTAACTGATAAAACTTCTAAGTAGTTGTGCGAGTAAGATTTATAACACCAGGGGTCTAACTTTTTCAGGCTCTTATACAATCTTTATATTAAGATGGTTTCGAGGCAACTATCTTTACTACGAGAATTGGTATTCTGTAACTAAAAATTACACTCTGATTGTCTTTCAAAACACTTGCGAATCTCTTTATATAAATATTGGGTTCCAGGGTGTTGTTACGAGACAAAGTTCATGAAAATGGCTGACATATTTAAGTTGTGTTGTACAACTATCCTAGTTGAGCAAATCTGGTTGAAATGTTGTTTGGAAGACAGAAATACTTTATTTTACCTTGAATTATGTAATATGTTTCATAAATTATAGGTGTGTGTGTATCAGCTTTGGCAGCCGACACAAACAACAAATTCAGTACAACATATGTGCTGCTGTCTCTTTGTTGGATGTAGTAACGTAGTACCAGTGCTGCTCAGTATTGCCAAGCACATTGAGATTTGGGTAAAAGAGAGGTGTTAGAGAATTCAATATTAAGACATTAACGAGTGACTACTGTATCTGTATTGTCTCTCTTGAAAGACAGTCACAAGTGACGATCTTTACTAGATGTGAAGTTATGAATATATCCCCAGGCATGCATCACAAAAATTGAAAGGATGAGTTAAAGGCACAAAGCTAGCTCAGATTACTGTGTTATGGAAGACTGCAATTATTGCAGTGTTACGTATCAAAAGGACACTTTGCATAAGGATTGAACTTAGTATGTAGCCTTTGCAGCATATTTGTGCTTTCAGTACATTCTTTACTGTGTAAAATTCTAATAATTTTATAAATACAGTGGAATCCCATTACTAAGAGAGTTCGTTACTGCACAAAAAATTGTCGTGATTACGAGTTGTCGTAAGAACCGAAAGTTTATATAAACAAACAATTTTCTAGGTTAATGGCGGGAAAGGCCGCTAGGCTACTAATTACAATAAAAACAGAAAGAGTTGTGCACAAGTACTCACAGGATGGTACTTGCAGATAGAAACACACACACATAGGACGAACACATTTCTCCGCGGACGCTCTGTCACAACGTTTCGCAGACTACATCTGCTTCATCAGGTGAGTGTAGGCTCAGTGTGCCTCAGATGTAGTCTGTGAAACGTTGTGACTGCGCGTCCGCGGAGGAATGTGTTCGTCCTATGTGTGTGTGTTTCTATCTGCAAGTACCATCCTGTGAGTACTTGTGCACAACTCTTTCTGTTTTTATTGTAATTAATTTTCAAGGTTATTGATGTATGTGGGATAGGAAAAATAACAGTACAGTTTACCTTGGCTAGTATCTCTGCTATTATAAAACAAGACTGCCAAAAACGATAGGCATGTGCTTATTAGGCGTAACATTCAATAATTTTATTTATTTCATGATCTCTTTTAGTTTTTTGTTACCATTTTCACTTGCTACAACACGGCAAAACGTAAGGTAAAAAAAAAATGGTCTAGCAAGGCGGCAACTAAAACTAACAGCACTGCCAGCTCACTTGTGATTTGCTGAAAAGACCAATGCTGCAACAATAAGATCTTATGATTGGACTAACAAAGACGAATGGCTGTTCCATATTACCCACGTTGTGAAGTATTCAAAGCGACAATAAGTGTTTTTAGTAAGAGTAAGTTTATTTATCCATTCCAGCACAAATTTCGTTAAAATGAAAACCTATAGTTAAGAAATCATAACACGTAACCTATAAAAACACGACACAAGAAGTTTATTAACTTACTCGGGTTATGCTGGGTAGTGTAAAACTTCAACTCCAGGCGTTCAAAAAGTGATCGAAATGAAGTTTGCTTTTGATGTGTTGCCATGGTCAAACAAATCTAACGTGTTCTACAAACAACTAGCAGGTTAAGTTACGTAAACGTAGCTTTTTAACTTCTTGCAGCATAAGCAGTCCACGGGCCACTTTCGCTTTCGTGCTGTACCAAGATGGCGTCCATAACAATCGAGGTCGAACAAGTGACGGCAGCGTTGCCAAATGCAACAGCATTTGCACAGTTGTCGTATCTCACTTTGTTCACTCTACCATGCTAAGCCGATGAACAATGATTATCACGTGCACTTATACTTATTATTCTTACTTATAATTTAAAAATAATTATTTTGCACCGTATGTTGATGATTGTTGCTTGTGAATCTCTCGTATCTAAGAAAGTTCTCATGACGATACCACTCGTGAATACTGAACGTTTATACAATATACTGCATACACAATCTGGCGGTGCATTACAAAACACTCGTAATTACGAACGTTTCGTAATATCCCGTACTCGTTGCAGCAGACTTTCACTGAATGCTGCAAAATGACCAAATACCGTAAGTCACAAGTGTAGAAATGTTGTCGGTATATTGAAATAAAGGCTTTTGTTGCTTTTTTTAATTGTTAGAAGTGAAAGCATACTTTGCTACAGAGGCAATCTATACATTAGCAATTTGATCCTTTTGCAGACTTTGCCTTTTTTCTTTGTCTAAAGATGTCTTCTTTACAATGTAGTACTACGCTGTTTCACTTGTATTATCTATACAGAAATGGCATGCAGTTGATCTGGTGCTTAATTTGCAAATGTGCTCATGTTACATGACTGCTTCTGGAAATATAAGCCAACACAGACATTGGTCGGCCTTGTCTGGAGATGCCACAGACACACTGAAACTGTTACTCGTTCATGCAATGTGTGTTATAACTTAACGTGGTATAATGGACTAGGATTGTACAGATTTTTGTGCTTTGTAAAGTACAGCTTGTGGAATTTATGCTTCAAACATTATCTATGTTGGTTCAATTTAGGCTAAATCGAAACACTGCTGTGATTTGATACTGGGTATTGCCTTGCCTTTGCGACAACAGTTTTGTACACATAAATGTTTAATTAGTTTGATGAAGCGGTGCAGCATTTGACAGTTACTAAGGACTAAAGACGAGTGCCTTGACGTTTTCTGTGGGACCAAATACTGCGGCTGGTGTTTGTCGCAGTGTACCTAGTAAAGAAGTATGTACGCACTTTATAGAGTTGGAAAACTGTTCTTTAGGTTGGATGAAAAGCTGAAGGAAATTGTGTAGTGTGTGAAAATTGTGATATCAGTATTAGTAATTGTAAATTCACCTGCGTGTTCACTGTTGACTTAGCTTCAACTGTTTTTTAAAAATGACACTTCATTAACTGTGTGTGTCTGTGGAAGGTTTAAATTATTGATTTTGTAAGTTGGTAACTATTACTGATTTACATACAGATGTCAATTGTACATATTTCAGGTTGTAATAGTTGTGTATTTTGTATAGTTTTCTTGAGGAGTCTGCAAAATGGAAGTATTTTCACACATGCATTACCTTGATTTATACTAAGCAAAGTATTTAAAGTTCCTATATTTTTGTTTATAAATCAAGCACATTCCTGTACCATTTGTGGTTGCCACAAATGATCATTTACAGTTAACTTCAAAATTGCATTTATGCCAGTTCAAAATTATGTGTAAATGTTGCCTCTATGCATAATTTGCGTTTGTTTTTTCCTTCGTGAATTTTTACTTTCCTTTGTCTTGTCAACGTTTCTGTACAAACAATGTTAAAATTGTCCATGTAAATCATTTTTTGCAGGAGAATTTTTCCAGTATTGATAATTCAATACCAATGGTACTACCTCTGGTCTGTCACAGAACCTGGGTCCATAATAGTCTAGACGACATGCCCCCAGCTGCATCTCGTCATGGTAGATCTTGATGCAGCTCAGCCTGTGTGTCGGGCTGCAGGGCCGCTTTCAGACCGTGCCATAGTGTTTGATGTGATCAGTGTTGTACTGCTGCACAACTTCTTCAACTTTTAGTTCTAGTTTTCATATCGTCTTTCGTACGGATGGGCGTGAACTGTGCGGGGTGTACGAATATCAATCTGTGTACATTGAAGTTACTGCAATGCACTGCACTCGCAGCGCTCCACTTCTCTACCTAAAGAAGGTCAGGAGGCCATAAATGTTTGCTCCGTTGTGTTTGTGTGAATTTGTTGCTGTTTATTCCAGTTTCTTTTTCTTTATTATGTTTTTAGTCTGTCCTTTACTCCTGCCTTGAAAGTTCTTCGTGATTGGTGGTTAGGCATTTCATTCACTCAACTAATGTTATTAAATTTATAATTATTTTTACATTGTGGTTAAAGGTTAGAATTTTTAATTCCCTTACTAACCCATGTACAAACCATACATTTTTTCCTAAAAAAAAAATTGAAAAGTCAGGGTGTCGGTTATACATGGAAATTAAGGTTTGTGGATAAATAAGTCTTAGAAAAGTTGAGTTTATCATACATGACAGACTGCTGGAAGGATTTATCACAGTCAAAATGTAAGTATCAAAACCCTTTAATGTTAAGTAGCGCGTAAGCAGTAAATACACTACACCGACATTACCATGTGTATAGCTTGTGATGGCTGCCGACCCGCTGGGACGTTCTGAGCTTGCAGTGTGCTGTACATGGTCCAGTCAGCAAGCATCTAGGCACTCGTGGCGTGGCATGTGGCGGCACAGAGAACCAAGATATAGAAAGGGTTTCATTGTTCCAATAGAATATGCCATAGTACAGTGCACTTTTAAGTGCCAACAGAGTGCAGTATATGCTGCCGCTCGCGGAGAAGTCATTTGCCATTCAGTGCCCACATACTTAATGCTATTTAAATAAGTTTCACAAAATGGAATAAAATTGAAACTGTGTAGTAAAAAAGTATTATTTCTTGAAAGTATGTTGGAAATATTGGGTGCGGTTCTTAACTTGGGGACGGGTTGTGTATGTGTAAATACAATATGTGTCTTAACCCTTTTAGTGCCATCGTATCTTTCAGAAATTTGCAATTATTTATAAAAAATTGAAATAACTTGATACCAATCAAATTAATCAATTTGGGAATAATTCTACTGGCAATTAAAAGTTCCCTTAATCCATTATAGTTGTAAACATTTTTTTCGAGATACACTATAAGTTATATTTTTAAAAAATACAAGACAGATATATTTGCTTCTGGCAATTTTCGCACAGGCAATGAATGTCAATATTTCGGGTCTTGGCACTAAAAGGGTTAACAGCCGCCCATGTAACTTAGCCAACAAAACAAATTATTAGACACAACTAGATGGTAAAGTCAAAAACAGTTTTTAAAAATCCAGACGAAAAGCAAATGGATGCTGTGAAACATCTTGTACACCACAAATCACATTAAATTAGCGTTTAATTTCGTAACTTTTGACTAAAATAAGTCTTGCACAAAGTTTGAGGTGGTTTGCACTTTTTACAGTAGGTATTCTGTCCAGTGGCAAAGTTCAAATGCACAGTTTTCTCGCTTTTGTTCTCATTGATCAGTTGAATGGATAGAGGTTTCATTGTTTCTGTCGTTAAATCCATAAATGGGCAGTTATTTCCAGCTGTTCTTAACTACATTTTGATTCTGTTTGCACATGTTTCAGTATAAGAACAAGAGTAAGGTTATTATTGCATTGCGGCAAATTATGTTCAAAGAAGTTACTGGGCCAGAAATTATTGCTTAGACCTTTATCTGGTTGCAATACATTTTCCCGATCAAGAGAGTAGTTGTTGACTCACTGCAGATAATTGTGGTGATGGAAGTACTGTGAATCACTGCTTTCGAGGTGTTAAATAACATAGTGGCACTGGGTATGCAATGTTTAAGTTTTCAATTCTCTTTTTGGCTCAAAACACCTAGTGGATTCCCTTAAGTGTTAAGACTGTATGGAATTAGTCCTCTCTTACATTTCTCCTGAAGGTGCAAAGAAGTATAAATTGCGCAGTTAATAGAATGCTTCCATTGTGCGTACTCTCACATGTTACTGTGAATAAAACTGTAATTTATGGTGTTCTCGCACCATATGTTACATAAGGCAGTACTAGTAACTTATTGATGTATAAAGTATAATTTGTAAATAGCTGTAGTTTAGTTTATCGCCAGTAAACTCTTTCCACTACAAGAACTTTCAGTTAAGCATTTGGTTCATTTTTCATGAACAAGTAAAACCTCGATAAATGTTTGTGGCATTGTAGGGAAAACTGTTGAATTTCCAACTAAAATGAGCGTCATACATTACCATTAAATTTAAAACAAGGCCAGAAATTTAGCCAACACCGTAAATAGTAACAGAGTAATTTTCTAGGCAAAATGAAAGCCTTGTAACGACACCTTTTATTACGACCAACTCTGTAACAACCATACCTATTTTAAGAAGCTGTGTTTGAAAAAGAGGTTTTTACCGTATTCATGACTGCCTCTCTTTAACGTCCCTATCTGGAATCGCGAGGGGTCATTGTAAGAGGGTTTACTACTTCCATAAGCATATGTACATATGTGTAGCCCTCTGGTGGTAGTCGCAGTGTGTACTTAGATCACAGTGCAATATGTCATACACTGAGGATTTTAAGTTTTTATGTAGACTGGTACTTTTAATATTGTGTTCAAGAACATTTGCTTTTAATAAAGCAAAATAACTATGCTTGCCAGATAAGTTAAATATGTATCACAATTATTTATTGAGGTTTCACTTTATAATGGTGGCCCTTAACTTCTGGAATAGATGCAGGTACGGTTCAAGATAACAGTTTAATAATTTAAAACTGATAGTATTATCAGTGCAATCAGTGTGTAGTATTGTTTTGTAAAAAAAAATTATAAACAAGTTGTAACTGAAATGAAACCGTGTTTATGACGGTGGGAAAAGGCTGCTAGGCTACTATAGGACATTTGGGATAGTGTGTGCACTAAAAATTTTAGCTTTGAAAAATATCACTAGCCGTTTTCATATAAATTACCATTAATGGTAGTTGCCTTACTGCTTGTATGGTTGGCAACAAATTAACAGAATGTAGTTCCATGTATTTTCCTATTTAACTGCAACACTTCTGAAATAAAGTCAATTGAAATCAATATTGTATCTTAATTTTGTATAATTAACTATAAAGGTTCGTACTAACTGCTCTATTTTTCTTACGCGCACTAACGCAAAGTAACGTGTCCAAGAGATGTTAGACATTTCCCGTCATTACCCATTACATGTGGAAAGATACGAATTGGTTGAAAATAGAACTTTAGCAGGGCTTTTTTGAGTGCTCACTTTGTCCCGAACTGCCTATAATTACATTTTATAAGATACGGTGTATAAGTATTACTGACTGAGGGGTACTTGTAGACAGAACACACATAACGTATGTTGAACACATTTCTGCAAAGAAATGTGGTAGCAATATTTCACCAACTGGTTCAGCAAAACGTCGCAACCACACTTAAGCGGAGAAATCTGTTCATTCTTAAGTGTTATGTCAGCTTCTACCTACAAGTACCTAAGCATAGTATCTTACATTAAAACAGTGCTTTTGTATGATATGTAAAACCAGTATTTCCCAGTGACTTAGGCAGGTTTTTTTATAGGTTATAGGGCACTGTTTTAAATATGAAGTTTGCTGAATTATATGCATCAAATTTAAGTCTCTTCATTTAATTTGATAATCAGCTTAGTTAATTAGACAGTTAAACCATGTTCAATAGTTGTTACAATTCACCCAAGTAAGTTGCCAGTAATTTGGAAATCTTAACACAAAAGAATTTTTTTTTTTTCGGGGTAAAGGAATATTGTGTGAAGAACAAAATTTCATTTACAGTGCTGTTTCTATTTGATGATGCGTCTGGTCACTTTCATCTTAAATGTGCTGGTTGATTAGTGAACTTACATTACACACAGCTTTTTAATTTTTAGTTACAGAACAACATAGTCCAAATTGCATCTTGTTTATGATACAGTTATTTAGGCTCAGTTATTACTTAATGCTCGCTTAGCAGACGTGTCCAATCACGAACGCTGATAACTCTCACACAAAAAAGTTACGAATGAGCAGAGGCATGTTTGATGCTTACGACTGTGCTGGTCAGGAAGGAGCATTACAGTATCTGTGTTCTGTGTAGTGCATGTGAGCGCTGCAGTTAATTTTGAAAATCATTGCATGTGTTACAAACAATGTTTATATGTTCTACATACACAGATTTGTTGCTTTTAAAACATTACACTTAAAAAATAAATTTTTGTTTTTGACTCATTTTGAAGATACGACTTACAAAACAATAGTTACGTAACAGACTCGATAATGTAATCCATGTAAAGAACCTCTTTATAGCATATACACAAATATTCCCATCAATTTTGTTGTACAGAGATTTTATTTTATATGTTACTGAAATCATTGTAAAAATATGAGGCATGGCCTTAAAATAGTGGCTTTTGATGTGATTTTAAAGGTTTTTCAATAGTGGTGCTATATTATCTGTATTAAAGGTGTAATTCAACAGTTCTGCTCAGTGCATAACATTTGCAGTATGTATGTAATATTGGTGCAACTTTCTTTACCACAATAATGTTGGCAGCCTTGTGGAAATTACTGGATTTTGTAGTGCCTGTGTCTTGATGCAGTAGTATCAGTTGAAAACACTGAAATTTGTTTTGTTAAAAGACGAGCCAAGTTGGCAGTCATAGATATCATAGTTCATGTTTTATAACCAGCAATTTGTTCTTTTCCTCTTACTGTTTTTTTTATAGTATAATGAAAAATATGTCTACTTTGTATTCAATCTTGTAACATGTGGCAAAGCTGTTATTGCATATTTTTATTTTCCTCTTTGAGATTAGAAGAAGTTGATTATTGAGAGCCTTAATGCAGTGTGTGCCTTCTAGCTCATGCCGTTTGTCTTCTCCGCTTCCCGTTATTAAGGGCGTTCAAGTGTGGAAAAATTATAATTTTATATTTGTATGAAATAGGGTTAGATTCGTAGACACTGTTTGAGAGTACATTTTCCTGTTACGAAAAAAATATTAGCTCGGCCAGTTTTTCCATAATATCAGTTCAAAGTCAAAATGTTCATATTATTTCATGCAAAACTTGAAAACCAATAAACATAATGAAATGGAAAAAAATCACATCAAAACTACATACCACAGTGTACAGCTTGAAACATATAGAAACCTTTTACATAAACATTTTGTAATTTAAAAAAAAAAGTTAAAAAAGTAATAAAAAAATTAGCAAATTTTAGAAAAGTTTTTTAAGTACAAAAATTTTCTGTAAAATTTTTTGTGCTTCAAGCCGTAGACCGTGGCATGTAGTTTTGATGTGATTTTTTCCATTTCATTATGTTTACTGGTTTTCAAGTTTTGCATGAAGTAAAAATATGCAAATTTTGACTTTGAACTGACATTATGGAAATACTGGCTGAGCTAAATTTTTTTTACGTAAGAGGAAATTGTACTCTCAAGTAATGTCTACAAAACTAACCCTGTTTTATACAAATATAAGATTAGGATTTTTCCACACTGGAACATCCGTAAGTTGTGTGATTGCATGTTGAGGTCTAAATTAACCTGAATGTAATAAACAAAACCTTTAGATGCAGTTAACAGTGGTAGACTTGCTGGAACATTCATTGACATGGTGTGCTTCTGTATATTTCATCTGTGGTTTAAACAATACTAGAGCCCGGTAGTTTTCGCGAAAAGATTTTAGCCCCACTTTGTTTCAGTGCCTTTCGTACACACCTCCATCTCTGCTTGGTGGTCAGTGATTGGATGCCGTAACACCCAGCTTGTGGAGGTTAAACCCGCAAATCACAGACGTGTTGTGTGGCAGTTATCAGTGTACTGATTGGCACGGTCTGATGACTAACAACTCGGCACAAAAACACTCTGTCAATAGTCATGAAGTTGAGCTGCAGGTGTACACATAAGACACTGAAACAAAGTGAGGCTAAAATCTTTTTGCGAAAACTACACAGTCCTAAACATTGCTAATTCTGATGTAAATGCAGAATCATTTAGTACAATTAGTATTACAGCAATTACAAAATAATTTTTTGTATATTTCATAAAAAAAAGTTACTAAAAATGTTACTATGTAGGATTGAACATAAAGGTTTTTTGAAATCATAGTCTGTACTATTTCCTGTTGTGAGAATATTGTTTGTTAGCAAAAGTTATACACTGCAATTCATTAAAACAGTCGTGACACACTTACCAACCTTAATACTATCTCCTCTTTAGTTCTACAATTTTGGCGCGTGTTATTAAAATGTGGAATGGTATCTTTGACAGGTTAAGTGCATTTCTTCTTGATTATCATTGTCATTATTTAAAACTTACATTTGTGAGCATTTTTGCTGTGAGGTTATGCTGACTGTAGTAGTGGAGTTAACTG
Organism: Medauroidea extradentata; assembly: GCA_003012365.1. Classification (NCBI taxonomy): domain Eukaryota; kingdom Metazoa; phylum Arthropoda; class Insecta; order Phasmatodea; family Phasmatidae; genus Medauroidea; species Medauroidea extradentata. Next base: position 15,666 of record PNEQ01019417.1, read on the forward strand.
ATGAGTAGCAAAGCTATTTTAACATGTCTGCCTTTAGATGCGGGCTATGTTGGAAAACCACCGACAATCAGGTTACATTAGCAGTGATGCAGTTAAACTTGTCGCATTCCTTCTCTGCACACGTTGGCTTTTGTAACTTTGTAAATGTCAAATTTATGTTTTATGAATACATGTTTCTACAAAATTAATTATGTAAATATCCATTGATAAGAGTGTTTATAGTGAACGTTTCTTGGCTGCATACAAAATGGTTGTTCTAAACATAATTGAACATATTTTTTACACAAATTTTAAAAAATTAGCTATCTTGATTTTTTTACTTTTGTAATGTAATTTTGTTGTGCTAGTGTTCGTGTTCAGTGTTTATGTACTTGTAATATGTCTGTGGAACAAAGTTGAGTGAAACATTTCTTTGAATGAAGTCTTGGCATGACCAATTTATTTTGAACTTATGCCCACAGTTCTATTGAAATTTGAAGGTGCAGTAATACAAAGGTGTGTGTTTTACAATCAGTTTGTGGGGTTCCTTTCTCTGTTGCCTGTTCTGTGAAGTTGTTACAGTGAAACCCTGCTAAAATGTTCCCGTTCAGAAGTTTCACAATTGAATAAATTTAAATATTTTACACCATATCTTTTACGCCTGAATAATTCTACAGATAAGACGATTTTCTGAATGGTAAGCTTTTATTTTGCAGGACCTTCAGTCCATTTTCAGCTGGTCTATTAATTCAGTTGAGTTTGGTGGGAAAATAAACATTCAAGAAAGATGTTTTCAATTTTGACATTCTTTATTGCAAGCTTTAGAAGGAAGAACAACTTCTTTCTTGGCACAGGTCTGATATTTCGCTTACTTTGGGCAACAAATAAAGGCACACTACCAATTGTACAAGTGGTAACAGGTAACTCAGGGTGTCGTGCAGGAGAGAGGGTTTTGAGGAGGAAATCAATATGGAAAATTTAAAGATACCAGCATGTCTAGGAAAGTTATCTATGTTATGTTTATCTTGGTGATAGACTGTTCTTGGGAAATTATTACCCACCACATTAGTATTGCAATATTGTTGCAGGAGTAAAAAAGTTAAGTTGTATGTTTCTGTATACCAAACAATTAGTTTTTCCTTAATCTGAAAATGGCTGTGACTTGTTTACTGTCAGGTGTGTTGCTGGTAAGGTAAGTTTATTCAGCGTTATGTGGGGCTGTACTGTATAGTCGATGGATAGGTTGTGTGTTGCATAGCTGTCGTTGCTTTGAATGGGATAAGAACAATTTATGTGTATTGTGCATATGCTATTGTAAGAGTGGGTGCACGAGTTTGTTGTAGAAGTTCAAAGGCATCTGAAAAATCAGTTAAGATAGGGCAGAACCAGGGGACTAACTCAGAAACTTGCTCAACTATGGCCACAAAAGTCTTGCTTCCTCATAACCTATTCAAGAAACACCAAGGTTGGTTTTCGGATGGCCTCTGAACATATACAACATACTGTTGCACCTGTAACTATCACATGTAGTAGAACTTTTTTGTTTTTATAACATTTCTTAAGGGATCTGGGAAAATTGTTGTATTGTGCAGGAGAGTGAAAAAGAAGGTAAATTTTCAGCATAAAAGCAGCAAGGTGACTAACCATTTGTAGCCAAATTCATGGCATCTCTAGCTGTGCAACCCAACACCTACCCACTGACTACAGTGCACCCCATGTAATATAGAATACACTCTCAGAAAAAATGGGGAACTTGAATTCCAAATCATAAAAAACATATTCTGTGTTTGTATATTGTGTGTATTTATTTATGCTTGAAACATGTTACTAACCACAGTAAAATTATTGCATTTTGTTAACTAACACATTTAAGATAAGAATGCACACTAAAAAATATATATTTTATTGCTATTTCTTAAATTTAATATACAGAATCCAATAACCTAAATTTTTACTCTTGGTACAATACTCCAGTGTTTTTTATTTCTTAAATACAATGAAAAATGCAGCAAATACTTGTGAAGAAGGCTGTGCTAGTCAAATAATTAGAAGGTTCAGATACTTGCAGGCTGGTACTACTTGATAGTTACACAAGCATATAAGAACACACTGTTGTGCAACATTTTGCCAGAGAGCGAACTAGGGTGTGGAGGGAAATAAAATTCAAACTGAAAATACAGAATGTCCAAGAATTATCTTTACAACTTTGAAACGGCATGACTTTTGAAATAAAAAAGGATATGCACATTCTATTTGTGCAGCGATTAGTGCAACTGATAGTTTTTCTTCTGTTTAGGTTAGAACTTCCACATACACGCCATGTGTGGCCTGAAGTACATCCAGTCGGTACTCTATTGCCAGGTAGGCTGTAACATACCGTCTGTGCCAGACGGTGGTAACAGCCTCTGTAATGCGGGTTTTTAGGTCAGCAATGTCAGGAACCATACTCCGATAAACATAATCCTTTACATAACCCCAGAAGAAAAAGCTGAGGGGTGTACTGTCAGGTGGCCTTGGAATTGGGCCACCCCGTCCAATCCAACGGTTTGGTAAGATTTTGTCTAGGTGAGCATGGACATCTGTAAACCAGTGTGGTGGGGCATCATCCTGCTGGAACCAAACGTTGGGTTGGGGTTGCAAATCGTGCAACTGCAGCAGAGCAAACTGTTTAAGCATGTTGAGGTAGATGCCACCATTAACTGTTTTATCCGTGAAGGAAAAAGGGCCAATGATTCGGTTGTGCATGACACCACACCAGATGTTAACCTTTGGACTCTCTCTTTCCATCTCTAGTGTTTCATGCGGACGTTATGACTATTTATGTGGCCAGACACTTGACATGTTGCCTCATCAGTAAAGCACACACTTTGCAAGAACCAGTCATTGATGTGGTGTAACATCTCTATGGCAAACACCTCACGTTGTGGTCGGTCTGTTGGTAACAATGCCTGCAACAACCGTACCTTATAGGCATAGAGTTGCAACCGTTTGTGCAGCACCATGTGGACTGCTGACCTGGGTATTTGTAATTGTGTAGCAGCCGAACAAACAGATTTCTTTGGACTGGGCTGGAATGCTTCGCGAACCCACTATAGTGGGACAACAAACAAAACGAGTCGCTACAATTTCGCTCTGCGCAGATGCTCCTACTCCCTCTCCTTCACCATTAGAGGAAGCGACCAACCAGGCCCGTAGAACTGCAAGAAGTGTCGGGCGAGTCCACTGCCGCTGTATGAAGGGGTAGGGGTATTCATTTCAGCTCCGACAACGGCCGAGGGCGGATGTA
>PNEQ01019418.1:0-18928 GCA_003012365.1 Medauroidea extradentata
GTTATTCACTACTTATTATGTGTCCGCGTCCGTTAATAAGAATGTCCGTTATTTGGAGAGTATTTCTCCATAAGGCTCCATGTTAATCTGCCGGTGATTGGAAAAATGTCCGTTTTTCGGAAGTGTCCGCTATTCGGAAGTGTCCGTTAAGGGAAGTTTCACTGTATATATATATATATATATATATATATATATATATATATATATAAAAAATTGTGGTTAAATGCAACTCTGTTACGCAAGCACATGTCTTCCTGGGCTACATATGCACCTCAACATGAGCTCTCAGCTCTCATCATCAATACAAAAGCCGTTATGAAGAATACAGTAGAACAATTGGCGAACCACGGCCAAGAGTACGCGTCCAGCTTCCCCAACTTGACCTACTGCTGCTAATCATTACCTTCCCACATAGCTAAAACTGTCTTCACACTCGCGGAACGATAAATCATGATAGCTGGCGATGTGCGCGTGGCACGGGTTGGGACGCGACGAAAAAGAATGTTGTCTGACTTACAGAGAGAAGGATAAACAGATAATGTGGGTTTCTTTCAGTTTCCTTTACTCCTCCTACCGCGTGTGTGTGTGTGACACACATACAAACTCAGATGCTTATCCGGGTGCAGGCCAAAGGAGGCATGCTATGATGCACTCTCTTATGAGTCAACATACAGAAACACGTACAATAAAATGCCGAGTTACGTAATTCGATATTTCCGTAAGTCAATTGTATGTACTGTTCTTGAATGTAACTTCACAAGAAACTAATACCTATTTTTCAAAGAGTAATGTCTAAAACGCAACTAATAAGCAGTACATATAGTGAAAAGAATACTGTAAACACCTTTGTAACATGCACAAAGTTTATCATATTGTTAGTTCTTCGAAACGCAGGGTGCGTGTGGCAACAGGGCGACTATCTTCGCACAGGCCAAGCTGGCAATGCTACGCGTGGCTTGTCTGTCCGCTGTAGACCTTGCACACACTCACACGCCCATCACAAATGATGCATATGGATGCCTTGAAAGAGCACAGTTACATGCACTCACATCTCTGCTGATTCATAACTTTTGTGAATCAGACACGTCATGCAAGCATAAAGTAAATTACGGTGCCTGGACAAATGTGTCATAATCAAGATGTGATTTGGACTGTATGTGCCATTCTGTAAGTAAAAATATAGAAATACTTGTATTATATGATCACTAATTAACAACACACTTTTAGATAAAAGTCGTCTAATTCTTCAGGATGGCCAGGTGCATTATCCAACAGAAGCAGCACTTTAAAGTGGTATATGGTCAAAATTTTGGTGGGTGTTAATTTTTTGTGACATAGGCCACTTCTACCTCACAGTGAAGCATGTGCTGCTGAGCAATTTATACAACCGGAGCTTGTGTCTCAATCCTTTCCCCTCACCAGCTCGCAACTCTTATGCAGTCAGGCGGAGAATATGAGGATCTAGGTACTGTACTAGGGTATGTTGATAAAATTTTAGACATAATAAACCTTTGTTTGCCGTAATTACTGTTTCGGATCTAATTACAAATAAGAAAGTAATAAGAATTTTTGCTTGCTACAGTTCGAATAGTGGAGAAACTAAGGAGCTATGCAACATATTTTAAATAGAAAGCAGTATCAGTTTCCATTACACAGAAAGTTACAGTGTGTGCTGTGTTTGAGGTGTTTCCCCACCACATGCATGCCTCGTCTCCCCAACACTCTTTAGCTGATGTCTATTAACAGCTTGTCAAGGCTGCTCCAGCACACACACATACACAAATGAAACACACAGATGAAGTGAGGAAGTGTCTGTGTCAGCAGCAGTAGTTCCTGATTAGATTAATTTGTTATAAAATTACTCGGCAATACAGATGCATATTACCTAGTAACAAAATTAAATATTCACTTGATTTTTCCTGATTATTTATGCACCAAATGCAACCATACAAAAGTAATATTACTGCACGTATTTTAATTTTCAAATTATTTAGCTTTAAAAATGCCATACTTCCAAACACACCAGTAAACATGGAAAACAAATTCTCATTTGGTAGCATTGTTGGATCTAATGATTAGTGGCTCAATTGTGTACCCTCCTTGCCAGGTTCTAGTCTCATCAGCGTTATTATGATTATCCAATCCTATAGCAAACTCTTACTTTCTTCCCATCTACTTCAAAACAGTATCTAAACTAACTCTTTGATATTTAGAATACAGTACTACAATCATCTAATTTTTAATTAGTGTTCTTTGAGAATTTACTATATTTGCCGCCTTAAAGGACAACACTACACTAAGGCGAATCATGATTTTGAAGATACATAATTTTTGGGAAATTTAAATTTCTGGCCCAAAAATTAATTTTTTCTTTCCCAGTAACAAATCTTTTCTTGAAATATTTTTAATCCTTAAAAGTCACAAGATATGCATAAACCAATAACGCAGCCTACTACTGCTCTCTGGGTGCCAAGGCAATGCACAGCGGCAGACGCATGTAGCTGAAGACACCATCAGCTGTTGCCTGTATCAAGGTCACAGTACCTAGATCCTCATAGTCTCCGCCTGGCTGCGTAAGAGTTGCTAGCTGGGTGAAGGAAGACACGCACTCTGGATGTATTAATCACCCAGCAGCGCATACTTCATTGTGAGGTAAAAGTGGCCTACGTCATAAATATAAGACCCATCAAAATTTTGAATGGTAAATAAATTTGAAATTATTTTTATACTAACAAAAATTTTTATACCTTCATATAAGACAAGTAAAAATTTTTAAGGACCAAAAAATATGTAAAAATAGTTGTCTTCAACTTCGTTTTGCTCGCTTGAAAGTGAGTTGTCAGGAGTGTGTTTGTCTGTCATGTAATAAATATGGGTTTCTGATGAACACATTCATAAACAGTTGCTTCTAATACTTTTGAATATAATTGTTAATCTGTTATGTTATACGATCGCCAGCCTGAGCATTTGGAAATAGAAATAACATTTCTTTTTTCTGTTCCACACGTTAAGAAAAATAAGTTTTTTATTGTCTTTGTAAATTGCGTCATCGTCGTTCATGGCAGTATGCAGAACGGAACTTGAATGTGTGTCTCGTGTGTGTTTATAGTGGCGGTTTTGAATTACAAATTAATACACTACGCATGCATTTACGAGATAAGTGACTGCAACAGTTTGTGTCGTAACCAATTAGAGTCGATGAAGAGAAAACAGTGTCATAAAACGTTAACTCGCAGGTATTTATATCTAATATTACTATTGAGTGTAGCATATTTATAGCGTCCGTTCATTTAATGAGTAGACGTTGCAGATAACATTTATCGGAGCAATGTAATGTAAATGTAAACATTGTACGAGCCTATGTAATTAACAGCACTTGGCAATATTAATGTTTACATGCAGCAGAAATATATAAACTGGCGGAAAATAAAAAGAATTAGAGCTTTTTTGAGTGCTTACTTTATCCCGATTCGCCTATAGGAACCTAATTATTATGTTGCCCACGGTATATATGACCCCTTTATAACAACCACCTCTCTATAACAGCCATTTCCTCAAGAACCATGAAGGTCTTTATAAAACACAGGTTAATACACATATGAATGCATGCTGTGGACTCACACTCAACCCCTTCCACCCTGTAAAGTAAGGCAAATAATTCAAACACAACTAGGCAGTGAAATTTACATTTATTTTTTATGAAAAAATATTTACAAAAATTAAACAAAAAAATTAACAGTGCTTTAAGCATTCACAAATAAACTTACACTATATTTCAGTCTAACAAGTCTATGCAATATTTACACATTGGAAAACAGAAAAGAAACTATTTTTTTTCACAAAAATAAAATTTGTGCTTCAGAAACCTAAACTGTGCTGAGTTTTTCAAATGTACATAGCTTTTCACATGAATTTGTTGTCTTTTATATGATTCTAGAAGTTTGTTTTTTCTCTTTTCAAAGGCCACACCAGGATTTTATTTTAAACTATGTAAATATCTCAAATGATTATTCATGAAACATTTTGTAACAATTAAGAGACAGTTTGGCAGTCATATAAGTACAAATGTACTCACATTTTATTAATGAATGTATTGTTTGTCTGCAAAAAAATATTTTGTTTGACTTGAGCTAATTTTTTGTATCAAAGTTGCATAGACGAAGCCATGAGGGTGGTATGGTTAAGTACAGGACCACCACATTAGGGCTGACAGGTACAGATGCGGATCCAGAGGGGACCTATGGTGGAATGGTGGAATGATGGACACCCCCCCCCCCCCACTTTTGAGCCCTGACAAACTCAAGAAATAAATAGCTGGCATAAATGTATTTTGTAAACATATGTAATTAAACTTCTTGGTCTGGAAACTCCTTAAATAACATTATTTTGCACTTTAAAAATCTAAATTTTTCCAGGGGACATCCCCCCAAACCCCCCCTTATCCTTTTATGGCTTATGATATTTGTACATACATCTTTTAAGGCATAGCTCCTCTCACCTTTCACGCAATGCTGGATCTGTCACTAGACAAGTGTTAATACTTTTCTTATTACCAAACACGTTTAAAAGGGGTGAAGTGAAAATTCATCGGACCTTCCCTTTCGCAAGCATGCGTACATGGTAACACTGATGAATCTGCAGGTAATCCTCACAAACAAGCGTACTCAGATGTACAGAGAAAAGAAGAAATGGAAGTGTTCAAAGAATGAAGGGTAGACTTTTCCCCCCGGTTAATGAAATTTGAACATGTGCATTACTAGCACAGTAGTATTCAATTTGGTGCTCCAATGTTGAGCATGTAACCATACAATGGCCAATGAAATCCAACATTTCAACTCTGGCACCTCTGCAGCACAAAAAGATCATCTACTTTGAATAAGCAAGCTATCATGTGCTTTATCAGGCGACTTTAGAACAAAGAGAGCAGTGACGATGGACAGTTTTTTGTTTATTGTCAGTTATAGATAACATACACTCTAATACTGAATTATGTATGCATTGTTGCACAATCTTAGCACTTCATTGATATGACTGGTGTTAAATGATAACAGAGTAATTTTTACCACTGAATAATACTGATCACAGTACGTTTTTGTTCGATGTTTTATCAAGTTCATCCATTCTTTGTTTGACCTTGAATCCGGTTTTAAAATTACAAATATGTGCAGATTTGTTGGTACTCAACCCCTAAAACGAGACATAATAAAAAAAGTTACACGTCTCGAGGTCACTTCCAGACACAAAAAGCATCGTGATCTCCTGACACACTGTGAAGTGTTTCACATTTATGCTAGTTATTCAAAATTCACAATGGCACTTGTCATAATGCACTGAAACTGCTTTTTTTAATAAAAAGTGCCTTATGTCTTAAAAATCATTAAAGATAGTATAAAGTTTCCTAATTTAGACACAGTTTATGAGCACATTTCTATCACTAAACCTTAACTCTAGGGCTTTGCAAATCCAGATTTTTATACTCGAATCAAATGTGAAATTATTCACGAATTTAGGATATTTTTTGAACCACATTTTAACACATTAAACCAAAATGGGGATAAAATGTACTGCACCTATATGGTTATGTACTAAATTCTTAGATTAAATTACAATTATTAGTAGGAATAGGCCGTATTGATGCTTTGAGTCCACCATTTCTTGGAATCGGTATTATCTTTAAATCAGGAGTTCAAAGCCCGCTGTTAGCTTACACGTCCAGTATTCTTAGTAGCTATATTGATTCAAATCAATTTTACCAATATTACCCAAGTTTAAACCTTACAGATATTAAATGCATTGCCTTTTTTTTTATAACAAATTCAATAATTTAAGACACGAAATGTGTTTTTGTTTAGTCATTATAACGTAACATATTTCTCATATCACAAATTCATCAGTAAATAAGTGTATAAAAAATGGCAAACCAGAGATCTGAAATATAAGTAAAATTTTGTCTATGATTACAGTTCTAACAGCATTTTTAAAAATAATAATAATAAAAAACTATATGTGTAAATATACCTACTGGGTTCCATGAGGATCGTTACTGTACAATAATGTGCAAAGGTGCAATATAAGTCCATTAGCTATCTTTAGCTTCGCCAATGTCACATTGATAATTTGGATTGAAAAAAAAATTGAGGTTAACTGATACAAAAATTATTACCGCAAGAACAAACTTTTTTTCACATTCAAACAATGTAATAAATGATATACACAGTATAGGAAATATATTATAAATTGTTGTAAACAACTTCCTAGTGTGGTCTTAACTGAGTGTACTAAAAGGCTGGCACAACAATGTAACTGTTTAAGGTAGGATATATGGAAACACAAAACTAATGAAAATTGCATAAGCATCTAATTTACAATAAAATATTAAGACTCATTCAGACATAAATTATGCAACAAAGTTATGTCATGTGAGAGGAAAAATACAATGCACACAATTATCCCAGGAAAATACATTTTTTTGCAGCCTAGAAATGCCAGCCCACTACGAAAACTTCACAACTTAGAATAAACTACCAGCCGACTAAAAAAAAATTTCAAGATGAAAACTACATTGGGTGGACGGCAAAGACACTTCTTAATTATGTATTAACAGGATAACAAATGTAAATAAAATATTTTGTGCTAAAAAATTACAAAAAGTTTAGTTTCATACACATTTCTTTCATGTTTAGTGATATCCAAGTTGAGTATTTAATGCAAGCAATATTGGTAATTTCTGAACACATACTCCCTTTATGCGGTACAAAAATCTGTTGCATATTTTCCATACACACAAACTGCATACTTTTTACATTACACTGAAATTAACATACTCTTAAGAAATTTACATGTATCAAAACATAAGTAGCATGATTGGTTTTTAAAGAAAGAGATTACAAACTGCAGTTAGATAGGAACTACCTTATGCACTCATGTACCACACACACACACACACATTTTGCCCAAAATTAGTACTTTGAAAAGTGAGGCGCATGTCGTAAGGGGTTTGTACATCTTACAAGTGTGAACACGGCACCCGGCTACAGCCGAATAAGGAAAACTCTGAACAGTGCTTCTGGCGCGACTCGCTAACCCACATGCATGCACACACTTAACTGGTGCAGTCCAGTTGTGTTCACATTTTTTATTCATCAGAGAAAAGGCTTCACTCACCTATGGTAAATTTGTTCTTATCAAGATGTCAACAATTACCCATGATATACACATTTAAACTACATTGTGTATCCTAGTCTTAACAGCCAGTTCTTTTTCATTTTTAGACTACTCAATGACAACTATGTTTTTTATAGGGAGGGGGAGAAAAAGTAGGTAAAGGCATGCCCAAAAACAGGATATGCTATCAGTATGTCTCATCCAGGAAATGTTCACTACGTACTGTACAGGAAATAAAGCATTGAATTTGAAAAACGAATCACGTCCTACCACAAAATATAGCAAAAGTACGTTAACTTTATTATGTATGTAATGTGCAGCTTTTAGCCTCAATTTACACTAACACAAAATAGAAAATGCATATTACGTCAAATATATTACACCTGCGATGATTTAATTTAAAAACAGAGATGTACTTTTGAGTCAAAATTACACCAATAACTTGCACTTATGTATGACAACTTTATGTACGATAAAACCTGCTCAAAGTTAGCTAGGTTAACTTTATAAAAGCACAGAAAAGGGCAAACATTTTGACAACTAGATATTAGGCAGGAAGTTATGTAACTTATGCAAGCAAAGAGTTCAGCTCATGTTTTCAGTGCATCAAAAACTTGTTTGGATAAATTTAAAACCACTTGAATTAAAATGTATGCAACTCTACCAAAGCTAACTTCCTGACTTTCCACAAGTGCCTACAATTTCCCATTACAGAAGTTTGTTTTCTGAACATTGGTAGAATTAAATATTGTGAATACATACCCAAGAAATTTAATGAACTAAAAGTTAAATTTACTTTTGTAAATTAACATTTTTAGTAGCAATAACCAATAAACAAGACTTTGAGGAATACGGCTCAGCATTTATATTCACAATATAGGTAGGTACTATTTAAACATATCAAATCAGCTATCATAGCTAAATTGATTAGGTCATGGGTAAAACTATAACGCTAGGGGTCGACGAACTGAATCTCAGTTCTTCCGAGGAATTATTTTTGGCAGTTGAAATTTTTGTGTGTGCATCATATACGTGATTAGTATATAATAATACGCGAGGTGATATAAGGGATTCCTAGCTGAGAATGACAGAAACACAAGACATATTGATTTAAGTAATAGTAGCAGGCATAAGACCATACCCGGCAAATGTAACTTTGTTATTATCAGGTTGGACCAACTGGATTTTGTCAAAAATAATTAGCAAGCTGCAGATTAACATTGCATTACTATATGCAGTCAAACCTCTTTAATACAAACCTGAAGGGACCAAAATTTTGGCTGTTGAAGAGATATCACTTTAACTAATGTTTCAAGACTTGGAAGTGCACGTGCATTATCCTAGCATGCCACTGTTTAAAAGGGCACAAGTACCTGAATCAGGTAGCATAAAATTTACAGGAAACAATTTTCTTTCCCACAAACCTTATCAAAAACAGAAGTGCATGTGTTACATGGGTGCGTGTAGAACGTAGGTGCTAATGGCATTAAGTTAACACTACCCAGCTTAGTTTTCAATGTTGTCCAAATTTGAAATTATCTGATGTTACAATGGATTACATTACTGTATTTACAAACTACTTTACTAGGCAGTAAGTACAAACAAATTATACTCTACACACTAATTGCTTCCTTTCAATCTATACAACTAGAAAATATTTAGCAATATATACAACTGCTAAAATCAGTTCTTGCAGGGGTTTAATGTGTTTTATGTAATAAATTGTTAATGCAAACAAACTCAAGGCAAATTATATGTGTACTTTACACCCCACTTATATATTGTACACAATGATGGTTGAAATACATGATGATAATTTTTAATTTACATTAATTACTTCGTAACTGGTAAGGTAGCTGGTTACTCATAAATGTCACTAGCCATGTACACAAACAAGTCAAGGAATATCACTAACAGTTCACAAATCAAAACTCCCATCTACAAAATAGAATTGAAAAACAAAGCAGCAAAAATATTTTCCTTTCAAAATGCAGAAAAAAATTTTGATGTTCTACAAGAATTTCACATCAGAAATACACTTGCAAATCCTTCGTGCTGAGCAAACATTTTGTATTTAAACTACAAGCACAAACACCCTAATGTGGTTTCTGCCTTTCCGTATCCAAACACAGATTCAAATTAGTAATAAAATAACACTTCAAACTGGGTAGCCGTAGAGTATTTTAAAAGAGTATTAAAATGTAATATTTTCATTCATGCCTAAAATTAGGTCCGTAGATAAACAGGGTAGGACTAAGCTGATGGTACTGGCCACCCAAATCAATGGTATAAACAAACACGTATGTTAAAATTTCTATTAAAAAGTATTGCACATATTAACATTATTATTTCAAACAACTAGAATGAACAGCTCTTTTTTTAATTTTTATTATAATGACTAAAATTCATGGCTTTTTACTTAAGTACCATGCAGTCCTGAGTAAATTTCTAAGTGCAGCTTCCAGTTTTCACAGTTAAACACAAGGAGAAAGTCACCATGTCAACTAGACGAGAACCCAATTAGCTGGAGTTTGTCATGACCAAGTAACGTGAATCCTGTTCATAAGGTTGAGTTTAGGTATTCAGACGTCATTTCGGCAGTTCAACAGAGAGTACAGATGGTTAGCTGGGAATTATGATAATATAATAAATGTTTGTATAGTGCCAGTTGACAATTTTGACAGTGATGTCATGCAAACAATGACCATTTCTAATCGCAGGCATTCTCATTGTACTGCGATCTCATCAGAGCAGAGCCAGTAACGTCACGTAGTAGTGCAAGTACTGTGAGAAAGGATTAAGGGAGGGGTGAAAATTTTACTGAGTACATGTCCCTACAATGTCAGTTGTGCAATAAATAAGCTTCAAACAACTGTTTTACATTGGTTATCTTATAGACAGTAATAATATGGTAATTTTGTGGTTGAGATTAAACTCCTGTTTATGCAATAACTGCAAGTAGTTTTCACAGCCTTTGTTATTTATCTCAGTAAAAATGAATTGCTCAAAGCAAGCCATATTGCTTTATGCTTATGTATAAAGTTAAAATTAAGGCCATTCCAAATGACTCAACTATAATCGTACAATATCCATGGGGATGGGATCAAAGGTCACAATTTAACATTACAGATGAATTCCTGAATAGTAAGTATAGCAACTGCGAGAACATTGACAAAGTCTATTTAGAGGAATCATCGAAAAATAATCACAAAAAGTACAGTATGCCACAAAAACCTGCGAGTTAATACGTAAGTGAAAACATATACGTACAGTGCGAAAGTGTGATGTACCTATGAGACATGCTTAGTAACAGTACAAAGCACACTTTTGTTACCTGTCTGGACTGCACTGGACGCCTAGCTCCCTCTCCACTTAATCCTCCTACTGCTTGTCAAGTCACATTCTTCAGCAGCCTTGCTACTTTACCTCTTGCCTCCCCACTTGCTGTACGTAGTTCTAAAAATAGAATACAGCCCTTGCACTTTAAGCTGTTTAATTTTATGCAACCAAAAAAAATCTCTCTGTTCACATCCTGCTTGAGTACCACGCTACATCACTTCTATAAGGTCTGGCAACTTGGCAAGCGTAACGTTGGCAACTGTGCATTACTGCACATTCACTAACACATGACCCATTTGCAATCTAACCTGCTTCCCACTTTCTCCAACTGAGTCCTCTCGGTACCAAAGTCTGCATGACTCAATGTTTAAGAAGCTGAGAAGAGAAGTGAGGTACTGTAACAGAGATGTTCTTTCACTGTTGACAAAATTATTTTGTGAATGTGGACGTATTCTGGATGTGAGAAAGGCGGAATAATTTTTAGACAAACAAGGCACACACTTTGTACAGTAAGTGCTAGAGTAACTGACATTTGTTTAATGGATACTTGCGATAGGACATTTTACCATAAATTGTTTCCTTCGATTCGTACAATGGATATACCATTTGTTCAAAGCCGCTAATTTAACGAGCTGGGAATAAAAATTCCTAAGCAGCCTAAAGCATACTACTCTGTGCTGTGTATAGTATGTATGTACTTTATGCAGTATGCTGCATTATACTGTACATTTGGCAACACAGCTTAACTCCATTTCTGCTGTTGACTATTTTTCCTTATGGGAAGTTGTTTTCAATAGAGCTCACACTGCTTGTTATTTGTAAAGTGTTGTGTTTGTAATTTACATTTTCAGTAAAATATGTAACAAGGCAATAAATTAAGAAGTGGTTTGACGAGTAAAATGCAAGAGCACTTAATATGCAGAAATTTACCATCAATACAATCTAAAAATGCTGGTAAAATTTAAGTCAGCATTTAAAATGTCACACCATTAGACCTATGTGATGTGAAAGTTATGGGTTGTACTGTATTTGCCGGCATATAGGACGACCCAGCGCGTAAGACTAGTCATGGTTTTGAAGGTACAAAATCTTGAAAAAAAAAGTAAATGACTAATTTTGAAATTCATGACAAAAATATTTTTTTCCTTTGCCAGAAACACAAAAAAATTTAGTTTAAATATTTTCAGTGCATTTATTACCGTCATATAAACATCATAGTGGACACAAACTAATAACATTGGCTACTACTGCCCTTTAGGCGCCTAAGAACCAAGGAAATGCACGGCAGCGGCCTAAGACATCATTAGTTGCCGGCTGCTGTGTGTGACTTGGCAACGTTGGACTGAGGCATGCCGCGTGCTACATGGCAACGCCGGGCTACAATAGCTGCTTGCAAAGTCATTGCATTCCTGTGCGCTGTTGTCTGTTGGCCTAGCACTAGACAGTAAACACATGAATGTGTGGTACGGTACCTAGATCCTAATTTTTTCCACCCGAGAGTTTTGTGCATGCGAACCTAGATCCTCGTTTTCTCCGCCCGAGAGTTGTAGTCTGGCGAGACAAATTACTGTATCTAGGCACGCGCTCCAGCTGCATCGATCGCCGCTTCACTGTGAGGAAGTGTCCTTTATTATGAATGACGTTCATCAAAATTTTGTACCATAAATTTTATGTATTATATATATATATATATATATATATATATATATATATGAAAAAAAAAGGCACTTGTATTCATTTGTGACGAAAAATGCAATTCCTTGAAACATCATACAACTCCACAGCTTTCAGCTTAGCTTTAAAACAATTTTTAGGTTACTAAAAATATTTGCACTTTCATATAAGACGAGTAGCAATTTTTGAAGGCCAAAAATATGTAAAAATAGTTGTTTTATATGCCGGCAAATATGTTAAGTTTAAGGACTAACAACTTGTGGGTCCGTTTACAGGTATTTTCCAGCCTCTGCGACCCTAAGTGCATCTTGTATCATTGTGCTTGTCTTCACATCCTCTACAACATGGCAAAGAGCTTTAAACATCAGTCAGGGACACACTGTGTGCATGTAAACATATACACAGCTGAATACTGTTACATATAATGTTTCTGAAGGGACCTAACAAAATTACATCTTATAAAAGGTAAAATATTATAAGAGGGTAATTTCCTATTATAAAACAGTTTAAGGGACTAAATGAAATTAACCCTATAACCAGGAACAAATTATAAGTGGGAAGATTATAACACTGTTATAATGTACAGATGAATACCTTTATATATAATTATATTTGGAAGATGTAAGCCTATTAGTATTAAATGCAATCAATAATTTGTTTTACGATGGTGACAAATACAGACCAAGGAAAAAAATTATGCACTTATGTACATACTATTTTTTTTATGTTGCAGTAAAAAATTTAAAATTTAAATTTTATGACAATATTCTCAGGACTGGTGTACAATTGTAAAATTGGGGTTGTAGTGTATCTCACCTTGCCTCACATCTTAGTTATGTTAAATCACGTTTAACACTTCAAAAATTTATAAAATCTATAAGATTTTACCTATTCTAGATGGTTTCAGTATCCCTCAAAACATTAAAATTAACATCTTCATATTAAAATTCTAGCAGATTTAAATTATTACTTGACAACACTGGCAAAATTTTATCAGCATAGCCAAATATCAGTAATTCACAATCTTGGCTGGAATTGGTTAATTCTAGAAAGTTCAGAAAATAAATTAAGACATTTGAAATGCACATGTGATTGCATTCACATACTGTAAGTAGCTTTACAAAAGTTAACTTCCTTATTTTAAATATAAAAAACCACAACCCCCTAAGAATTTTAATATAAATATAGTAATTATGGTTTCAAAAGAACCATTGACATTGGATTTATGATTCCTCCTTCCACAGCTATTAAATGAACAACCGAAAATTAATATGTAGCAGAAACAGTGTGTCACATTTATATAGGTATTCGAAACTCATTTTACAAAAGTTATAAGCAATTTACACTTGTGCGAAATTTTATACCTGAACACGAAAAACTTAACAGCACTTCCACTAAGATTAAACAATACATATGTTATGAAGGTTTTTGATAAAAATTAATTTTTCCATCTTGAAATTATTAACATAGATAATTACGTACTAGCAATGTACCAAATATTGCTGCTGTTAACTGTAGTGAATATACAGAAATATTTATTCAAATACAGGATCTTTTCAGACTTTTAAGTTCTGTATATATGCACCCTGCAATAAAAAAATTTAAAATTGATTAGTGACAGCTTTTACCAAAGTCATATTTTTGTGACATTAAGCCCCTGTAATTGCTGTTAAGTACTTAAATGTCACCAGTTAAACAATTACAGAACTGAAAGCATAATATTTTACAGCTTACAAAATAATACTTTATTTGGAATAATTTCTAGGATAAAAATTCAAATTTTCAATGGAATAGGTTGTCTTAATTCTTTTTAAAAACTTGCAATTTTTAAGTACTGTATGTACATGCTTTCCAACAATTCTATCAATAGTTCAAGGGAACAGGGGCCAAATTGGAATTATTACTGCATTTTGTTGACATCACTAGATATCATGTAAAATTTAACTCTTAACAAAAAAAAAAAAAAATATATATATATATATATATATATATAGAGAGAGAGAGAGAGCCAAACAACATAAATAATTTTCATGCCCCTATCAGAACGTTACTTTTTCTGGGAAGATTTTTTAACGCATTGCTTTACCTAAATTTTACATTTTTTTCTCTAAGGAAATTAGCACTTACTACACAGCTAAAAGTACCATAAACACTCATATACCCCATGTATACATGTAACACTATCATACCAATTTTTTTTATAAAAAAAAATGGAAAAAAATATCTATGCGAGAAATTTAAAGACAATCACTGTCTCTGTTCTATGCTGTGTTAGGTATTTGTGTCCATTAAAACAGTCGGGCAGGCCTACATAATTTCGCATATTTTCCAAAATATTACTGTGTACTGTAGTTCTAAACGTGACTTTGTCAACTATTCCAAACTGTGACTCTTGTGCCACTTTTAACTACAGTTGTTTACTTCCTGCAGCTATCTGTTCAGCTGATGGGATGTACTGATAGCTGGACATTATTTTTTTTGTCAGATAAAAAAACCAAACAAAAAGAAAAACTGCAGGACAGTAGGTTTTCTGAGGCAAGGGAGGGGAGGGGTTGTTATTTCTTGTGTTTATCTACTTCATCTTGTCTTCATGATACATACATGGCAGACTGAGTGAGTGTGCATGACAGAGGGTTGGTGACTCACTCCAGGCCGGCCACCAGACACACTGTTTCCAAGCATGCTGTTCCAACTGTCGTCTGGCGGCCGCACCCACAGAAGATACGTACCCCACATATGCTAGTGCCAATTGCAGGAAAAATGTGTGCATGGTACATAAGTGGTTCAAGTTCGGTACTGTTTGTGCTCTAGCTACTTTGCCTTTGCAATGCAAGACCGCAAAGTCAAAATACAACAGAGACGGTTGCTGACAGGAATTATGATTACATTCCACACTTTCCTTCCCTTACGTTCCCAAGTTCCACAAGCCCTAGCCATTCAATGCCATTACCTTGAGTGATAACCAGAGGTTGCCAATTCCTACCAAAGAAACTACATCTGGCTACTGCTAACCAATACTCCGAAAACTTGACATATGGCTCTGTTATCACTGTGATGCTAGCCATGAAAAATACTAATGTGCATCATCAATGATTACTTAGCTGTACTTATTTTGTTTCTAATGTTTGCTGTTTAGCAGTAAATGATATACACAGAAAAGTGGGTACTAAATTCAGGATGACATTCCATAAATCAGATGAAAATATAGCAACACAGGTAGTAGACACCCGATAATTCTTACAGTGGCCAACCACTTCTTTCATATAATAGATCCACTTGACAAGATGCTGACCTCACACTAGGTATTGAAGGAGTTAATCATGTTACCCTAGAAAAGAGAGCTTCTTTACCACAAAATATGAGAATGTGATTAGTGCTGTTTGTTAATTTTTAACAACTACAGTACCAAGATTTCCGAGATACCATCCTGATTGGTTCAAATTTAAAAGAAGTGTACAAAAGTTAAATTTTTAATCCCATTTTTACAAATGGTTTTTGTGAATAGAAAATGTTTGTAAATTAAATAACATACTGCACATTAAAATAAACATATTATGGTTTTAAAATTATACTTTTCCTAAAGTACAGTGATTATATTTGCCTGCTAAATAATAATGTACAGTATATTGCTGTTTTTATATAATGATATACAATTTGAAAATTTCTAAATAATAATGTACAGTATATTGCTGTTTTTATATAATGATATACAATTTGAAAATTTATCAGTAACAAGGCACCAAAAAAATTTTTTTTGAAGGTACAACATGCTTGTCTTACTATAAACATTTTACAATGCTTATATTACTGTATATTTCTATTGAAAATAAACAAAATCAGTGATATGACAGTTTTGTACAATGCTCAAGTTAACATGAAATACCCTAAAAATAGTTTTGTTAAAAAATATAAAAAGTATAAAATACATGTGATACTCTCAACAACAGCTACAAACATCAACTGCACAATCAGTGCCATGATATGCCTGTCTCACGAGATGTAAGAAAATATTTTGATAGCAAAGTAAGAAGTCGAAGAGAAACAGTCTACTGTACTGCACAAGTATAAAAAACTTGTAACTGAAATGTTTTGGTCACATGTAATGGATGTGATTAACATTTCACATACACACTAGTTCCATTGCACTGATAATAAAACATCTGTCATAGCATGAACGCTGTGAACAAAGAAAAATATTTACAGGAAGACGACGAGAACACGATACAGCACATATTTTGCTCCCTTTTGCAGCACTGGGTACATACATAACAAAATGTGCAAGTCCCATTTAGAAAACACAGTGAAAAACATCAACTTGATTCACTGCTTTCAAGCACAAAGTTAGAAAGGTTACTTTGCTTCTAGTTCCCATCAGCTATTGTTGACGTCCATGCGTTCTGCCGAGAGAACTGGCTCACTAGATTGACCCTCCACCTCGTCAATACGACGCTTGCAACGCCACTTGTCCGTCGAACACTGCCCGTTCTGCAGCGTGTGCTGTGCTTTGTAGATCGGTTCATACTCAGATAGCTGTGCCATAAACCCATCATTGGGCCTGATACAAAACCTGCGTCTCTGGACTACTGCAAATGCTTCACTGTAAAATAATTCAATTAAGTTAGACACCAAACTCACACCCAGTTATTATTTATTTGCTCACAATTGTGAAGACTATTTTCCATTAAGAGGTTTAGACAAACTCCACTGCTGTTATATATCAACCGTAAATATATATATATATATATATATATATATATATATATATATATATATATATATATATATATATATATATATATAGTGAACCCTCGATAACTCTGACTAAAAGGGGGGAGAAGCTGTCCGAGTTACGATTTGTCCGTGTTATCGAGGGGCGTCCGGGGAGGAGGGGTAATCAGTCAATCACAAGAAACGTGAGAAAACCAGTACGCTATCATTTCTACAAGCAAAAGAAGCAGCAATATATACTGCTTTGTACTTATCAATTTACAGGAGGGGGTAGTGGGGAAATTATCACTGTAACGGGAGAACTATAAAAGAAAGAATGTCAAACAAGCTGGGCCGGCAGACTCTTTTTTATTTATTTTTTATGCTACTTCTGGCTGATCTTTTTTTTATCTGTGCTAGAAGCTGGCAGTTGGCACCAAGGCACCCTTCGACCACATAAAAGTTCTCACCCCCTTCTCTCGTCTGGCTGACGACAGTCTGTGCGTGTGCATGTGTGTGTGAGATAAGCTAGGGTGGTAGAGCGTGAGCGGAAGTAGTCAAGGTCAACCAGTAGTCTCAACAGCAATAAAAACACCGCACGTGACGACATGCAACTCACGAGATGTTTAAGTGAAAAATTGCTCTACATCAGCATGTCACAGTGTCTGCAGCCAGCTGCTAGTTTCCTACGAGAAATTGTTTATTTTCCAGGGCCTCTTTGTTAGAATACGAGGCCGGAGTAACGTAAATCTCAATCTACCTTTCATCCTTTTTTTTTGTTTAGTTGAAGTCTACGGCCGTGGTTGAAGTGATAATGTGCGCTTGTAGGCCTCCCTTCATACTATCTTACCGTGGCTGCGTCGTCATAGATCAGCGACGTACGTCTTTACACACTCTTTACACTTAAAATAAATTTCACAGATACCATCAACATTAACGGGAACTCAATAAAAGCCCATTCATTTTAACCATTTAACTTTTTCAAAAGCGAGGCCCTCTAGAATGTAAGACCCGGGGCAAAAGCCTCTTTCTGCCCCCTCCCCTTTTTTATAATTTATTAAGCGCTGTTTTTTTTGTTTTTTTTCGATATTGCGCTGGCCTCTAGCGTAGTGGGTTAGGCGGCAGTTTACGGTGCGAGAAGCCCTGGGTTCGAATCCTTGCTCAGGCTTGAATGTTGTGTTGTTTTTTCACCTCACTTCATCCTCATCGGCTTGTAAGACGTCGTTAAAGGGCCGTAAAACCCTCTCACCACCTTGCCTACATTGCAATGCAAACCAATAGCTTTTAATTTTTTTTTTATTAATGTCCGGAACAAATTGTTTTGCAATCTTGAATTTGTCGCACATACCAGAACAAAATAAATTTCCCTTTAGGTGCCATTGTGACCTGTAGTTACCATCCAATTCACCAGCATCATACTGAACTGTTTATTTATGACGCACGTACGTGATGTGTCTGGCTCGCGCCGTGAAGAGGGAGGAAAGATAAAGAAGGGAGGTCTGCCTGCTGAGTTGCATTGCATCTCTACTCTCACGCCTCGCTAGCAACATTTAACCACACGGAACTAGCCAGATATTTTACGGTGGGATTATTAAAGGCTACGTAGCGGTGAGCAACTGCTTTTAAAGCTTAATACTGTTTTTAAATAAAACGTAATGGATTTAAATGAGGTGGACACAATTTTCTTATGAGTTTTGACCAAAAAATAATTTAATTAAAATTAATTTTGTTTTTTGAAATTCTGTCCGAGTTATCCGAAGTCCGGGACATCGAGGTCCGAGTCATCAAGGGTTCACTGTATGTATATGTATATGTGTATATATGTATGTATATATATATATATATATATACAGGGTGTCCCTGAATAACGTTTACAACCTGCTGTAGCGTTGTAGAGGACGTTGAGACGAGTAAAATGATATAGGACACTTAGGGTCACAGAGGCTGACAAATGCCTGAAAAGTGATGCACAAGATTGTGATCTGTACTGAGGTACACATTTTGTTCTGACGTAGCAACAACGCACACTTTGCGAAGTCTACCA
>PNEQ01019420.1:0-16382 GCA_003012365.1 Medauroidea extradentata
ACATAAACATTTTAAGTTTGGCGCTACTATTTTTAATGCCGTATACAGTTGTCTCGCTGATACTCTTCCTTGATTGCAGAAACCTTTACACCCCGCTCCAATTTCTTGCAAATCTCGAACTTTTGTTTTAGTGTTAACGTTGCGTGCTTCTTTTTTCTTACCGGCGCCATTCTCACAACAGACAACACTAACAAATACCATAAGCAGTGTCCGTGCACGTCTTATCGGTTTGTTGTGTTCCGGGAAGACACGTTGACCTTGGGCTTGCCGCATCTGCTGCTACTAGTACCGTTAGATGCCTGCTACTGTAGCAGCGCGGCACAGCGCAGCACAAACGCGAAGAAGCTAGGTGCAGTGCAGCACGGCGCAGCATGTTGCAGTAATCAAAACGGACATTGCTTTGAGAAAACCACAGATTTTTTAGTACCACGGATTCTCGAACTACGGACTGGCGAGAGTTTACTGTATTAACATTAAGGCAATTCTGTCACAGTCAAACAACATTTAAATGTAATTTTACGTGATTAAAAGGAAATAATTGTGTGATTGACACGGAAGAAACAATTTTTCAAAAAACAATACAGACAGACATAACTTACTGTATTCTTAAATATTCATTTGAGTGCATTTTTACAAGTAGTATATAAACATCACAGGAGAAACACAAACCAGCAACACTGGTTACTACTGCCCTCCGTGTGCCCAAGAGCCACGGAAATGCACAGCAGCGGTAACACTTGGCTGGCGACATTATTAGTTTCCGGCAGCTATGTGCTACTTGACAACGCCGGATTGAGGTCCACCGCGCATTACAGCGCCATGCCGGGCTGCAGCAGCTGCTTGCAAGATCAACGCCTTCCTGTGCGCTGTTGTTGCAAGTCAGGCAAGCATTAGATACACGACCGTGTGTCTCCGCCCTAAAGTTGCGTGCTGGCGAGATACACAATTTAGGTACGTGCCCTAGTTGTACTGATAGCCAGACGATGCACAATTCACTGAGAGACAAAAGTAACATGTCACGAGTATAACGCACATCAAACATTTGTATCGTAAATGGTATCAAAAAACTAGGCATTTTTTTGATTTGAAGGAAAACGCAATCCTTGTAACATCATACAACTCCACAGCTTACAGCTACTCTTTTCAATGATTTTTATGTTACCAAAAATTTTCACACCTTTATATGAGTACCAATTCTTGAAGGCCAAAATATGTAAAATAGTAGTCTTATACAGCGGTAAATGCGGTAATTACAGTAAAAAATTATCAGTTTCTTGTAACTGGCCTTATGTGATCCAGACAGTAATTTCCGGGCGTGAACCCTCTATCAAGTACCGTAGTGTGTAATATTCTGGCTGGTCCCCCCCCTCCCCTAAATGGAATTTACTTACTTGTAGTAGCGGCTTGCAATGGATGCACTTAACGCACTGCTTTACCTAAAGTTTATGAAAATTACATATTTGATTACATTGACAATTTTCTGTGTGATCTAATTAATTCTACTCCATCTTTCATAACTTTCAAAACAGAACGATTGCCTGTGTTACATTGAAGGGCAAGCACCTCCAGAATATGCAGCTAACGTCATCGTTGACACTATTTAGCTTCCAGCCTATGGTGCAGGACTAGGAAGTGAAAACATGGTGATATATACAGTTTTTGATGGAAATTGTGGTTCTAAACTGTGGGTAGTTCCCTTAGTGTTGAAGCGCTGTGACCGTTTCGCGTCAAAGCAGGACACTTGCTCAAGGGGGAAAAAATGTATGATCCCAGCACAGCAACGAGAAACAATGCACTTACGCCAGCCAGTAAACCTGCCATGTTGACCAGATTAAGTATTCACACCGTGCGTCAATCATCTTTCTGTCAATATTTTTTTTTTAATTACTGAAATATGAATCCTATAAACTATATTGTTTGCACTAATAGAGAAACTGTTTTTAATGAGTGGAAGGATCACAAGTAATTTGCTGCACTGAAGGAAAGATATATTCCCCTTCCTTCTAAATATTAAATGAGTGAACTCATTGCTAATTTTAATTTTATTGTTGTAGGTAGTTTTAATCAATGTTGCAAATTTTTTCATCAGTAAAAAATATAGCTAAAGTGTGACAAACATTCACGCACAAACATTCATGCATAAAACAGGTGGTTAGATTTTGTTTCTATATACTTACCGATAGGCACAGGATGTGTTTAGCCGACGCAAACGAATAAATATTCACATATTCACTTTCAGTCCAATATTGAGGCGCGAGAAATAATGGACAAATTTTCAAAATAATCTAAAAATTTAATTTTGGCTTATAAAATATAATCTCTCATGTTATACATAAAATTTAATTACAGTACTGAATGTTTTGGAAGTGACAAACATTAACTTGATAAATGAGCTCTTATCTAGTTTTAAAACCTGTATATAGTAACTTAATGGACGGGGGCAATGGCGTCCGAGTGGTCTGACCACTCAGCTTCCACCAAAATGATCTTAGGTTCGATTCCCAGCGGGCCAGTCTTAAACTTTTTGCATGCTGGACATGTGGTAGACATTGTCGTTGGCCAGCAGGTTTTCTCGGGAACTCCTGTTTTCCCAGCATTTCACATTCCGTAATTTCTCCATCTTAAGCCCTAATTCCAGGCTATCCTCAAAGATACCAAAGGGCGCCCAGTCAGAAGCCTGCACTTGGGGTACAATACCCTGCCTTCAGGTACCCTCCCTATACAATATTTATTTACTTAATGGAAATATTGTTTCATAGTATTGTAGATTGTAATACAAGTAATAAATCTCAGACATTAAAATAATACTGATTCTGAGTAGATAAGTATCCGGGTTTGATTAAAATATCTTTGTTAAATTCAACGCTCAATAAAATTTTGTCATAAAAATATGTAAGTTATTCAAATTTATACCAGTGGCATATTTTATGATCATATATGAAAAACTGCTTAAACAGCAGCATTTTGCACACGTAAGTCCAAAACTTCCCAGAGAAGAACATACAGGCCGATTTAGGGAGGTGGATCAGTGTACCAGGTACTTGCAGCGAGGCGTGTGGTGGCATGGAGAACCAAGACCGAGATAGTGTTCCGTTGCTCTGCTAGAACAAACCACAGTATTGCCAACAGAGTGCAATGTACATGTTACAGCTGCGGATCTCTAGCGTCACATGCTGTGCAACGCACCAGACTTCACATCTCCATTCAATATTTATCTTTCATCCAACGACATCAAGCTGTGCCTAACATTATATATACTGTACTTCTGGGGTGTCATCTCATCCTTAAGATATCTTCATACTTAGAGCACATTAGATTGTATTTTGTTTACGTAAATATTTGAACAAAAATAAAATTGAAACTGTACAACGAAAAAAAATTTTTTCCTAGAGAAAGAAATGAAAAAAGCGAGGTGATGGTCTTACAAGGGGGCGGCTGGTACATGGATCAATACGGTAAGTAACAAACATAATGGTAGTCAAAAAAACATTTCCAGACAATCTTGTAGAATTTTAACAAACAGCTGACCACTAGTAGATTATTACATAAAGTGGAATGTTTTCACAGCACACACATGAACACAAACCTTTTCTAATTTCAATAGGGTTGGCACCCTTGCTAATTTTTTCAAAGCCCTCCTTGGCGATAGCGCGGGCCAGCACGGTTGCAGTTGTCGTACCGTCTCCAGCCTCCTCGTTGGTGTTGTTGGCTACATCCTGCACGAGCTTTGCCCCAATGTTCTGGAATTTGTCCTTCAGCTCTATTCCCTTTGCCACAGTCACTCCATCTTTGGTAATCTTCGGGCTTCCCCACGACTGCTCCAGGATAACGTTGCGGCCCTAAACTCACCACACCATTACACTGAATACAGTCTCCATACAGCGCATATACACTGAGCCCCTTCTATTAGTTTCTCAGGGGACTGACAAACAAACTTAAAATACTGTACATGCAAGCAGATATTTAATGGATGGTGTCTTAAAATTCAGACACCAAAAAATATGTTGCATAAGTGAATTTTTACTATTAGTGTGTTCAACACAGAGGTTCCACTGTACCACTCAAAATATTGAACGAATAATACAAAAATATAGGCCAGTTTCATTTACTGTGTACAACCCTCCTGCTTACACCTGATACCTTCCATAAAGCAGAAAATATCAATTTTAAAGATGGACTGTAGCATACCTATCAAATTATACAGCAGCCCTTCACTAGTGCACTTCTAACATTTTTGGAAACCCACATTGTCAAATATATGATGAAAACTGTACATTAATAGTATTGCTTACCTACTCTTTGGGTATAATAATTCTATAGTGCGAATAAGTAGTCCTACGTAAAAAAATACTTCTGTACATTAGATTAGTTTATTTGACCTAAAACACTAACCTTATACCATTAGTAATGTGACTACTGGTACATTTTGTCAAACTTGTGTAAGGATCATCTATTAAATGAATGATTACGTGTATTATACGAATGCACACATCTGTTCTAGAAGTATACCTATGATAATTTTTCTTAACATTTAATAAGCAATGATAGATGTAAAAGTTTATAACAGAATCTTGCTCTTTATGAATAAGGGTTTACAGTGTACATTTAAAGGAGCTCTGTTTAATGATTTCATAGGGTTTATTTTTATGAAAGCAAAACATTATTAATATAGCTGCTATTTCCCCATAGTATTATGCCTTAACTAATGATAAATTGGAAAAAACCTAAATATGCTGTTCTTATATAGGTATCAGGTACAACACTTGATAAATTTCTAAGGAGGTAAATAACTCTAAGATAACCTTATACAAATAAAACCAATGTGATTACGCCAGGATAACCTTGAATAAATTTTTATTCCTACGATATTAATTTCATTACTAGCATCCATTTTAAAACTAGAATCATTTGTTTTACGGGAACACGTTGATTTCTGTGTCATCGTATCATTTAAGAGTAGACCACTGACAGAAAACCCTATAATTATTAGCATAATTTACAGTGTTGTCAATGTCTGGATGTACACTTAGAAAACTTGTAACATCAGCAAACATTACTGTGAATGAGCATCTTATATTACAAGGTAAATTGTTGATTACCAAGGTAAAGAGTAAGGGTCCCAAAATTGATCCCTGGGGCACCCCACACTTCACCATGGCACAACTTGATATGTTACGGGCGCAGTCTACCGCAGCTTTCATCACAATTTTTTTTATTATTTTAGATACAAAATGTGACTAAATTTGGCCTTTTTGATATTTTTTTATTGTGGATAAGTCCTTACGAAAATCAAATTAATCATCTGTAAAACAAAGGAAGAGGCCGCTAGGCTATCAGTATGTACAAGAGACAGAAGCACAAGTACTAAAACGTGAGTACCTGTGCTTCTGTCTCTTCTACATACAAATTGATTATCTGTGATTATACAATGGTTAGTTAAATATTTACATAACTGACTTTTAACAACGGAATCAATTATTTTTCCAAACACAGGAACAAATGAAATTGGCCAATAATTATTTATAAGGGCCTTATCCCCTTTCTTAAACACAGGAATAACTGTCGCCATTTTTTGAGAACTTGGAAAAACACCTTTATGAAGACAGCCATTAATGCAAAAGACAAGTGGCCACACAATGACAGGAATCATTTGGATAAACACTTTGGTTGTCAAACCACAAGTTATACATCTTTACTACTAGAAGCTTTCATTTTTAACACAGTATTGAGTACAAATTCATTTGTCACATATTCCCATTCAAATTGGGAGCTAGGTCTTTTCATTTGCTGCAATAAAACATCAGATAACACTGTAGGTTGAGGGATATTTACTCTAACCTTCTTATCATATTCAATAAAATAGTTATTAAAATCCTCTGCAGAGTGTGTATTGTCTAACCATAGTTGTGGTTTAGCCGTTACACATCTAATTGGAGTACACGCTGCCTGGCACTTATTATTTGCATTTTCAATATAGATTACATTAGCATCAGGTTTAGCTTTAACTGCCACTGGTTATCTTTAAGGTTTTAGTATTCATATACACATTTTGTTTAATCATAACAGCAGCATTCAATTGCTTAAGTTCTGAAGCGTACTACATATAATTAGAATAAAGATTCTTCAAATATAAAGATTTGTTTCTTGTAATTATTCTAGTTGGACAGGTAAAATTAACATCTATGTCTTATTTTTGTAAGGAACAAGAAAAACTTCTCAGGAGCAGATAATTCAACATGGTAAAGAAGATTAAACCAGTCAACACTACTTAAATGTGCCTTAAAATCATCCAAGGACCCTATAGTGTTATTTCTATGGACTACACTAACTTTAGTATCAATTTTAGGAACACGTGGATAATGTAGTATTAACTCAAAGCCATCATAATCTGCTACATCCAGACTAACTGCGTGTGATGAACAAAATACAGCAATAAATATACTGTCTAAACCAGAGCCAAAGCACGTTGGCTTATTATTCAAACTGTTTGAGAAGATTTAACAACTTACTCTCACTAGACTTAAGTGGTTTGCACGTAATACCAAACTTTGAATTAATATATCCACCAACAACAATAAATTTATTTATACGACTGAACTTTATTAATAATAATTCCAATTTATCTATAAAAAAAATTACATCTATCGGAGAATGATAAATACTGTTTAAAATAAGATCAAGATTATTTAATTCAATGGCCACACATTCAATACTTATCTCACAACTAATTGTCTCAGTATACAAAACATTGCAACAGAAACAGTTTTGCTCACCGACATAAATGCCTACACCACCTCTACTATAATTTTTCCTACAAAATATTGTTAATGGCTGTTGGTACATGTGACGTATTTCTCAATTTTATATCAGTCTTATGGGTTATGTTTGTGATTTGCTTATGTAATTTTATTTCCTAACAGTGTTTTGACTATAGTAATAGGAACAAAAAATGGCAGCCTAGTCTGTGTGTATGTTATGACTGGGTATTAAAACTACTGCGAAACAAGTAAAAACTGCATTTTGTTTGATAAGTTGTAAAAATACTAAAAAATCCAACAGGTTATGGGACCAGAAAGTAAAAGCTGTGTGAACTTCCAATGTATAGGGATCTGTGAATGTTTATAAACAGTGTGTTTAGTAGTGCAACAAAGATGGAGTCACAAGAACTAAGTGAACTGTCCATTGGGGACAAATTAAAAGAGCCAGAGGACTTTCAGCTGTGGAAATTCAAGGTAAACATTTTGTTCAAAGCTTCATGATGTGTTCGGAGAAGCCAAAATTCCAGAAAAGGATGCAGAGGGCTATTTAGATTATATAAAAAAGGATGCCAAAGCTCAGAAAATTATCATTACAGCAGTTGACAAAAAAATCCATTACACATATTTTGAAATGCAACACTTCTTCAGAAATGTATAAAAGACTATGTGACATTTATGAACATGATGCTTCACAGCAAAAATTTGATCTCTTGCAAGACTTTTTTGATTACAAATATGCATCTGGTAATGACATTGCAAGTCACGTCAGCAGACTGGAAAATTTGGCTTTTCGACTGAAAACTCTAGGAAATGACATACCTGATAGCATGTTGATTTCTAAAATCCTGACTACATTACCTGTAAGTTACAACCATTTTCTTAGTGCCTGGAATTCTACCCCGACTGAAAACAAAACCTTGGTAAACCTCACAACTCAATTGATTGCAGAAGAAAAACGGCACAGTGCTGGCAGTTCCAAAGACAACTGTGATACTGTGGCTTTCAAAATGAGTGTAGAAAAATGTTGCATCTGTGAGTGTGGAAAACATTTGTCAAATGTTAAAAAAACAAGAGGGTAACATGCACACTAAGTTCAGTAATACTGCGTGGTGCTTTTCCTGTTCAGAACTAGGACATACAGCACGAATGTGTCCGAATACGACAAAACACTGTAGTATTTGTAAGAAAAACAATCACGACAAGAAAGACTACTTCTTTCGTAAGAACAGAAATAAAGGCCCTAATGTCTCATTTCAGACAACCAATGTTGAGGTGAGGAATACCGAGTGGATTTTAGACTCAGGATCTACAAGCCACATGACGAACAATGAGTTTACTAATAGATGCAAGGATTGGACTGGCAAAAAAATCAAGTAGTATGTCTGCAGTAAAAGTAGGTAAAGTTGTCACAGATTGCTGTGAACTAAAAGAAGTTATGTATGTTCCAGAATTGAGTAAAAACATTCTGTTGATTCACTCACTCAAAATGGGGGTGAAGTAAACTTCTCTGTTGATGGTGTAAACATTGTTAAAAATGATATAGTTGTTCTTAGAGGAAACAAGAATCTAAATGGACTGTACAATGTGACACTAGATGCAAAATCAAAGCCAAATGCTTTTGCAGTTGAACATGAAAATAATCAAAACAAACAAGACTTCCCTTCAGCGATGAAAGTGTAAAAGCCACAAGACCGCTTGAAATAATTCACTCTGATCTTTTAGGTCCAGTTACCCCATATTCATGGAACAGAAAAAAATACATCCTGTCACTTATTGATGGGTTCACCCATTTTACTGAGATTCACCTGTTAAGACTCTAAGACTGAGGTTTCGTAGTGGTTATTCAGCACATTAAGAAGTTTGAGAGAATGTTGAACCAGAAAACTCAGAAGATTCGGATTGACAACGGAAAAGAATACGTCAATTAACAGCTAAACAACTGGGCATGGAATGAAGGAATAGGTATAGAAACCTCACCACCCTATACTCCCCAGCATCAAGGAGTTGCTGAGTGTTTCAATAGAACACTAATGAACAAAATCAGAGCTTCGATGTTTGATTCTGGTGTTGAAGAAGAACTTTTGAGGCATTTGCCAAAATCAACAAACATCAGACAACACTGAAACCTAAAAGTGAAAAATTTCTGTTCATTGGTTATGCTGTGACAGCATACAGACTGTGGGATCAGGCCAAAAGAGAAATAGTAATCAAGAGATGTGGAATTTCTTGAAAATTTTGAAAGATCAAGCAAGAAAGAAGAATACTCTACCAAAATTCCAGTGACAAAGTGAGCAGAGTGATGAGGAATTGGATAAAGTGGTGGGTGAGTCACCAGAAGAAGGGCGTGCAGAAAACACAAGAAATGAAGAAATTCCAGTTGAAAACTCTAAACGTAGAAGAAACAGAAAGCAACCACAAAGATATGAAGACTATGTGATGCTAACCTATAAGGGAGCCTTATCAAGACCAGACAGAGATTACTGGGAAATTTCTGTTAAAGAAGAAATGAAGTCACTTCTGGGTAATAAAACTTGGACAGTAATAAAAAGAGAATATGTGCCAGCAGGGAAGAAAATACTAACAAGCAAGTGGATTTTTAGGACCAAAGAAGATAAGACGCCACAAAGCTAGACTTGTTGGACGTGGGTGTCGCCAAGAAGAAGGTATTGATTTCCATGAAACCTACAGCCCAGTGCTTAACAGTGGACCAATGAGGTTATTGTTAGGCTTAGCTCAAAGCAAAAGCTATTTACTTCAGACATTTGCCATAAAAACTGGGTTTTGTATGGTCAACTAGAAGAACCAGCCTACATGTATCCACCTGAAGGAACAAACTTGAATGGTATCTGCAGACTTGAAAAAATCTCTGTATGGGATGAGGCAAGCACCTCAACAGTGGAATATCAGAATTACAAATTTTCTGAAATCAGTAGGTATGAGTCAGTTGCAGTCAGAGCCCTGCATCTTCAAGAACGATGACAATTCATTGATCCTTGGTCTGTACGTGAATGACGGGATTCTTATCGGTAAATATTTTAAAAATTTTAAAAAACTTTTGGGAGACCTTGTCAAGGAGTTTGAAATTAAAATCCAAGAACAGCCAACCAAATTTCTTGGGATGGAAATTTCGAGAACTAAAAGCACTTTGAATCTGAAGCAGACAAAAACAGTTGAACTTCAAGGACTTCAACATGTGTGAGACCAAGCCAGTTTCAACACCACCTGTGGACGTTAAGGGCGCGGTCTACCGCAATGTTCATCACCATTTTTTGTTTTTTATTTGTACCAGATATTTTTTCCTTACTTAAGACACAAAATGTGACTAAATTTGGCTCTTGTGAAATTTTTATATCTCTCATAGTTTTCACGTAATGGCTTGTTAAAGTCATATTTTTTGCATAATTCTGTTTTAACGACTACACTAAAACCAACTGATACACCAAACTCAAAAAAAAATCACAGGGATAAAGACATTTGCATGCTACATTGACATGCTCATAAAATTAAAGAATAAAAATTATTTGAATTTTAAAAAATTGCTGAATCTGGTAATAAAAATTAAAAAAGTTCAATAATTTTTTTAAAAATACAAATAATGTTTATTCTTTAATTTTATGAGCATGTCTTTGTAGCCTGCAATGTCTTTATTCACTGTGATTTTTTTGAGTTTTGTATATCAATCGGTTTTAGTGTAGTCGTTAAAACATATACATGCAAAATATGAGTTTAACAAGCCATTACGGGAAATCTATGAGAGATAAAAGAAATTCAATAGAGCCAAATTTAGTCACATTTTGTGTCCAAAACAAGAAAAAAAAATATCTGGTACGAATACAAAATAAAATAATGATGATGAAAATTGCGGTAGACCGCGCCCTTAAGTCTGAAGATGACTGCAGTGTAAACAAGAGTTTTCCTTATAGAGAATTACTTGGCAGACTGCTGTATTTGTCAAACAAAACCAGACCGGACATTACATATGCTGTGAATATGTGTAGCAGAAAGACTGAAAATCCTACAAATGAAGATGTAGTTTCCATCAAGAGAATACTTAAGTATCTCCGAGGTACCACTGACTTAGTAATAAGGTTTGAAAAAAATGATTCAGTTGTAGAACTGGCCGGCTACAGTGACTTTGACTTTGCAGGGGACAGACAGACTAGGCGAAGCACGACGGGGTACATTATCTACTGCTGTGGAGGACATATTATTTGGTGCACAAGAAAACAGCCAATTGTAGCTCTCTCGACTGCGAAAGCCGAGTACATAGCAGGTGCAGAGTGTACCAAGGAGCTGAAGTGCTTGAAAACTGTTACAGAAGAACTTCTGAGTGAAAAAATTGTGACAGAATTGTTTGTTGACAATCAGAGTGCTGTAAGTCTAATTAAAAATGGTGTAACTAATCGTAGATCCAAACATACTGATGTGAGATTTCATTTCATACATGAAAAGGTTGCTGAAGGGTTAGTGAAGGTGATGTACTGTCCTAGTGAAACACACACTGCCGATATTTTCACAAAACCATTATCTAATGTCAAATTCAGAAATCTTGCGCAAAATGTAGTTTCCTAAACTGTTGTAGTTAAAATTGATAATTAAGGAAGAGTGTTGGTACAAGTGATGTATTTCTCAATTTTATATCAGTCTTATGGGTTATGTTTTTATTTATTTATAGAACTTTATTTTCTAACAGTGTTTCGACTAGAGTAGTGGGAACAAAAAATGGCAGCCTAGTCTGTGCGTGTATGTTATAACTGGGTATTAAAACTACTGTGAAACCAGCGAAAAGTGCATGTTTGGTAACTTGTGTTTAAAATACTAAAAAATCCAACAACGACAAATAGCCATGAATATGTACATATCCTATTTCATTTGCATTGAGCCAATGCTCGGACAAGTATAAAATATAATTGTTTCCAGACGCTTGCAAACTCAAAATATTGGTATTTTACAGGCTCTAAACATTTAAAAATAATACTTTATGTTAATAATATAGTAATGTTATCCTTGTAATTGGGTGACGAGTGAACTCCTCACAATACTATCCCTTAAAGTCCCTTCCTAAACCACCCAGCCCCTCTCACAGTCACAAACTCATTTTGCAGGACATTCCACTCCCTTGCCGTCCTTACAAGCACAGACTGTCTACCCGTCTCCATTCTCCTCCACACATTCGGAATCTCTTCACAGTTGGTTCCTCTCCCTGGTAAATATCAAGTTTAGCTACTTATCATGTACCGGCCAAACTATTGATTTTAGACATAAGTTTTTTCTAATGAAAAATGTTTCTAGTGATATTCTATGTAGTCCTACGTAAAAAAAAATTTTTTGTTAGGTTAGGCTTTTAAGATTAGTTTAGGTTGTTAGGTTAGATTAAGTTAAGTTAGATTCGGTTCGGTTAAGTTAGATTCGGTTCGGTTAAGTAAGATTCGGTTAGGCTAAGTTAGATTAGGTTATGCTAAGTTAGATTAGGTTATGCTAAGTTAGATTAGGTTATGCTAAGTTAGATTAGGTTATGCTAAGTTAGATTAGGTTAGGCTAAGTTAGATTAGGTTAGGCTAAGTTAGATTAGGTTAGGCAGAGTTAGATTAGGTTAGGTTAGTTTAGGTTAAGTTAGGTAAGTTTAGGTTAAGTTAGGTTAAGTTAGGTTAAGTTAGGTTAGTTTAGGTTAAGTTAGGTTAGTTTAGGTTAAGTTAGGTTAGTTTAGGTTAAGTAACCTAACCTGACTTTACCTAACATCAGGTTAAGTAAAGCTAGGTTACCTAACCTAACCTACGTAGGACTACTTAGAACATCACTAGAAACATTTCTCATTAGTAAACTATATGTATAAAATCAATACTTTTGGTCGGTACATGATGAATAGCTATTCTTGATATTCACCCTGCCCTTCTCTGCACCTTCTCCAGTTCCTGCACCTCCACCTCCGCTCTGCGGCTGCGTATTCCAAAACTGGCCAAACCATTGTGTAGAAATAGGAGTGAGAAGGAACAAGGTAGAGCAAAGCAAAGAGAAGGTGGTTTGGCAATATTGGCATGGGAACAGGCTGGCAGCTGAACATTTCCTGAGGAATAGGTATGAGAAGTGGGCTATGGAGGAAAGCGTAGAGGACTTGTGGAGAGGCTTTAGGAGAATAATAGAGGAAATGTTAGTAGAATTTGTCCCACAAATAAGGATAAGGTCCACAGGTGATCCACAATATTATGGGAGGGAGATTCGACGTTTGAAGAGAAAATGTAGGAAAAGCGTTGTATGGCAGGAGCCAGGAACGTATGAAGCAGATTGGCAGGGAACTAGAAAGTAAAATCCAGCTGGCAAAAAATGATTATTTAGGTATCATAATGGAGGGAGGGAAGAGCAAGGAATGGGGAAGATTGTTTAGCTATCTTAAGCAAGTGAGGAGCGGAGGAGAGGAAATCCCAACATTGAAAGAAGTGGACAGCAAGACAGCTACAAATAAAGATAAGACAAAAATGTTACAAAATCAGTATTTGTCGGTGTTCGAAGTAAAGGAAGAGTGGAACGAAGAAACTGTATCACCGGGTTGCGCAAGTTTAAAATCTGTGAGTGGAAAATAAAAGACAGTATTAAAGAAGAAGAATAATAATATGCCAGCTGGACCAGATGGCATCGGGAATGGAGGACTTATGTTTGGGCAGGTAGAGCTGGCTAGACATCTGGTAGAGTTGTTTGGGAGATCATTAGAGCAGGAATGGTAAGAGGCATCAGTTGTTCCTATATAGAAACAAGGGGAAGACGAAGGGAGGCCTAGCAGTTACAGGCCTTGGAGTCTCATATCGAGTACAAGGAAGGTAATGGAGAGATTGGTATTGCAATACATGGTGAACATTATGATTGAGAAGAATAGGCTTCAGGAGTACCACCATGGCTTTAGAAAGGATACTCAGCTGGCAGGTTTATTGCAGGCAGTTGATGAGGGGAAACCGGTAGATGCCTGCTTCATAGACTTTGAAAAGGTATTTGACAAGGTGTCTTATGAGAAGTTGATGGACAAGTTAGACCAGCTGCTAGACAAGTCTTTGGTGAAATGGATTGGGGACTTCCTCAGGGGGCGTTGGCAGAGAGTGAAAGTAGTTGAAGCAATGTCAAAGGAGGGAGAGGTGACATCAGGAGTGCCGCAAGGAAGTGTGTTGGGTCCTCTGTTATTCACCATAGTGGTGAATGACATGGGACTCAAGATTATGACGAAAAAAAAAATTGTTTGCGGATGATTGTGCTATACACAG
The DNA here is from genome assembly GCA_003012365.1 of Medauroidea extradentata. Lineage (NCBI taxonomy): Eukaryota > Metazoa > Arthropoda > Insecta > Phasmatodea > Phasmatidae > Medauroidea > Medauroidea extradentata. The sequence goes on from PNEQ01019420.1 coordinate 14,006, forward strand.
AGGTGAGCAGTGGAAACAACTTGCAAACTGATATTGATAGGCTGTGGTCTTGGACAGAGGAGAACAGAATGAAGATTAATGTTCGCAAGACTAAGATGGTGAGGTTTACTACGAAGAGAATGGTGAGCAGATGTGTATACAGATGGAATAAACAGGGAGTAGAGGAAGCCGCACAATAAAGGTAGCTAGGGGAGGGGTTGTGTTACTGGCTGATTTGAGGTGGACAAAACAGGTGGAGAGAGTAGTTAAAAAGGAAAGAGGGCTTTGGGCCTACTGGGAAGGGTGTTGAAGGGAGTTAGTGGTGAAGTGAAGGCATACTGCACAATGGTTCGGCCCATGTTGGAATACGCAGCTGCAGAGTGGAGGTGCAGAGAAGGGCAGCTAGATGGGTAATGAATAAATAGAAAAGGCAGGGATACGATGGTGAGGAGGAAAGGAAATGTTTACCTACAGTGATGATGCAGGAAATGGGATGGAAACCACTGAAGGACAGGAAGAGAATAGAATAATTGGTCAGGATGTACAAGATAAAAAATGGTGATGGTGGGTGGGGAAGATTGCTCTGCAGGCTTACTATGGGAGAGGAATAAACTGTCAAAAGATTCAGAATTGTGGAGAACGGAAAGGGGTAGACAGTCTATGATTGCAAGGATGGTAAAGAAGTGAAGTTTCCTGCAAAATGTGTTGGTGACAGAGGGGCTGGGAGGTTTAGGAAGGGTGTGGACAGATATATATTTTTATATATCTATTAAACCATTAAACAATTTATGCATTGTAATAAGTTTCGTCAGATATTACACAAGCAAACATTACTTATCAGTTACACAGTTCACAAAATTGTGCCATGAAACAAAGACAAATTCACAAATATTATAAAAAGGATGTTTGCTCCTTAATCATTCCTAAATTTTTTCTTTAATACTTTTACAGGTAACTCCTTTACTGATACTGGTAATTTGTTGAATGCTTTCATTGATAAACTTTGAAAATGGTGTTTGGTCTTTTTAATCTACAATATGGAATATCGAGTAATCTATTACCTCATGTATGTTTCATAACTATATACATTGCTATGCATATCTAAATTATCAATGTTTTTCTTTACATACATAAAACATTGCAATAGATACAAATTAATAACCATCAATACATTTTCTTTTATAAACAATGGTTCGCAATGCTCCAAATAAGATGAATTTGTTAATATTCTTACAGCCTTTTTTTTTGACGTAACACACTATTTATGATTTGAATTCCCCCAAAGTAACAACTTTTCACATATTTATATGGTACAAGCTTTTTATACTTCTTAATAAATATATAACATTTTATAGTTTGCTATTTACAAAATTTATATGATTCACCCATGTCAATTTATGATCAATCATGATACCCAAAAATTTAAAGGCAAAAAATATTTTTCTGTATTATTATCTTGCTTTAAATAAAAAGTCAACATATTTTTCTGGTTATCATTAAGCTTGAAACTATTAGCTTAAAACCATTGTTTTGCCTCCTCTAAAGCAGAGGTAACCAGTTTATTAAGATCAAAAAGACAATTATGTGTGCTAAATATAGTTGTATCATCAGCATAAATTGTCTTAGTACTAACATAGATTGGAAAATCATTTATCATAATATTAAAAAGCAAAGGCCCAAACACAGAGCCCTGGGGTACAACAAATTTAAGATATTTGACATATTTATCACCATTAATATCAACAACTTGACATCTATTACTCCAATATGACATAAAAAGACATAGATCATTATGTAGAACACCATATGTACTATAAAATCCTGTAAAAATATTGAATGAGAAACACTATTAAATGCTTTACTCAAGTCACACTTCGTAGCTACAGAATAGGAATTACTTTCAAATGCATTTAACACATTCATAATCAAACGAGCAAGAGCATCAATAGTAGTTTTTTCCTTTGATAAAACCATATTGATACTAAAATATTGATATTTCTTGAAATAATTACATAATTGTTCATGCAGAGCATATTCATAAATTTTAGCAGAAACAGGTATTATCGTTACAGGTCTATAAATATCGGGAAGATTTCTCAAACCTTTATTATATAGGTGGTGGAACCACTAATTGATCATGCTCCACTAATTGATCACTCCCAGTTATTTTTCAATAAATAAGCAACTATATAGGTTTAGAGGGTTGGTACTAATGCCAACTGGTTGCTGAGCAACAGGCCTTCACTTGTTATGTATTTCCCTCCAATTGTAGGCATTTTTACTGCTGGGAAAATTTTGAATAGTGTTACGTTCTACTTTTACTTCCTGCTACTGTCGAGACAAGCATTGTGCAGGTAAGATTTTATCCATTTGCATCCTTTTTATGTTGCATGTTCTA
>PNEQ01019421.1:0-16383 GCA_003012365.1 Medauroidea extradentata
TAAACTTTAAAAGAAAATTAAAAAACTTCCTCATTGAAAAGGCATATTACAGCTTGGATGAATATTTTGCATCCTAGTCTTCTTCTGATGCCACTTGATTGTATCTATGTTAACTTGTTTTATGGATGTACGTTTATGGGAGCTTTTATATTTAGTTATAAGGCTAAAGCCCAATGTAAATCATAATTTGTTACTTTTACTACTGTGATAGCAATATTTTTTAATTTTTTTTATTGTTATTTATTGTTATTGTTATTATTTCTCAATATTGTGTATAAACAAAACCATGTATTTCTGTATTCTGACAACTCCTAACACATATGTTGTGTGATTTTGGAGGCTCACAAATAAAATAAAAAAAAAAAAATAAAAGTATTTTCCAGCATAGGCCCCTGAATATATCAGCTGTACAGTGGCTTGAGGAAGCAGAGAATGGCAGTGCAGTTAGTGAACAGAGGCTTACATGTAATTGAGGAACCTACTTGAAACAAAGAAAGGGAGGCTTGCGTACTAGATGCAGTGTAAGTTAGGCCTGGGAATTCCATTAATGCAGTAGTACTCTAAAAGATCTGTGACACAACACTCCAGTAATGGAATTGGAGACTTGGGGGAAAACAGCTGAGGAGTTTAATGACAGAGTTGTGTGGCAGTACAATGAGGATATACGCAGAGGGCAGATATTGTGGGGGAAGTTTAAGAAGATAAGCGATGAAATGGTGGTAAAATTTATACAATGCGGGCAGAAGAATGTGAAATGGAGGAACTATGGGGCGACAAGAGGTAAATGAAGAGGTTAGGAAGACGGGTAGAGAGCAAGAAAGAAAGATTAGGCAGGGAAGGAATAATTACCTAAGAAATATGATGGAGTAAGGAAGAGAGAAGAAGTGGGGGAAAGTGTTTGATTATCTGAAGAAGGTGAAAGTAGGGACAGAGGGACACCAGAGTTGAAAAGTGCAGATGGACAAAATGCAACAACTGATAAGAAAAAGGCAGCACAGCTGCAGGCCCAGTATATGTCAGTGTTTGAGGAGTTATGAAGTTGAGGGTGGCCAGGAGTCTCATAGGATGCTAACAATTAGAAAGTGGGAAGTAACAAAGGTAATAAACAGGTGAAAGTGCAATAAGGCAATGGATCTAGATGGTATAGAAAATAGTGCTCTTAAGTTTGGTGAGGAAGGGTTGGTCAGATATCTAGAAGTAATATTTCTGAGATATATGGAGGAGAGGATGTTACTACAGAATTGGAAGGAAGCAGTGGTATTCTAACTTTCAAGCAGAGGGATAATAGGGGGAGGCCTGGCGGATACAAATTGGTGAGTGCTTCAAAAGTATTGGAGAGACTGGTGGTCCAGTATGTAGTGCAGGTTATGAGCAAGAGAAACTGTTGCAGGATTAACATGACACGTACTTTCGCGGTTGAATTGTTCACTAGCTGTTAGCAAGCGTTTGCGGAAACTGTTTGCATTTACAAGAGATCGCTAAAATGCAATAATTCGGCCGCCGCATTTGGACGAGAGGTTGTGTTTTTCTGTGTTCTAACACAAAGTTTTTTTACTGTTATGTAGTGTTTGTAAGGCTGTGCAGTTTTAAATACTAATTATAAAGAATCTTCTGTTATTTTTAATATTATACATTAGGCTTTAGTTTTTGGGCGAGCGTAGGGTGAACTGTTTGTTGTGATTGCGTTAGGATAAAAGAAGGTGGGCTAGTTGTACGTTGTTGTGTGGTTTTTATTTTTTATTTTTTAATTAGTTCTTGGCCTAAAATTATAGTTTTTAAATTGTTCTTATTCTGTTGGTTCATTTGAAAGGATTAAATAAGTGGAGCGAGTTAAATTTTAAGTGTATACATATTATAATTGAAACTGCAAGGGTAATGGTTTTTTTTGTAGGTTGTAGTGGTTGTTGTTAGTATTCGGGGAGTAGATAGTGTTGTGACTGGACTAGGAAATAATAATGGGGTGGCAGGAAAGTAAATGTGGAAGCTGTAGGAAGGTATGGAAAGAATGGTGAAAGTGATGTTCAATGTGACAGGTGTAAGGACTGGTTTCATGTAACTTGCTTAGGAATGGAGGAGGATCTAGTGTCTCTGGGGAAGGAACGGTTGTGTGATAAGTGTGAGGATGGGAGCAGAGGAGTGGTTGATGCAGTGGCAGGGAACAGTGGTAGGAAGGAGGTGGGTATAGTGGAGATATACACGTACATAGGTGAGGAAATTAGTAAAATGAAGAGTGATTGGGCTTTGACCATACTGAGGGATTTACTTGGGGGTAATATAATCTAAGGATTGGGGTGTTTAGGAGAGAGGTAGAGTGGAATGATGGAATAGTGGAGGTAATGAATAAGGAGATAAAGGTAGTGGGGAGAATGGAGAAAGTGGAGAAGGAAATAAGAGGGGGGAATGGATTGGGAAAATTGTAGGGAGAGCAGAGCACTAGAGCGGGATTCAGAGAGGACAAAGAGGGAACTAGCAGAGTTTCACAGTAGAGCTGTACAGCTGGGAGGGAATGTACGGAGGAAAGGCAAAGGCGAAGGGAGGCTGAGTTAGAGATAGATAAGTTGTGAAAGAGGGAAGAGACGCTAGAAGCAGAGGAAGGGAAAAAGGCAATAGTGGGGAATAAGGCCAGGTATGCAGAGGTTAGTGGAAGGGATACACATAAGACAGAGGATGGGGAGAAGAATGGAGGTGTTGCAAGGGAGAAGCAGGAGGGAGCTGGTGTAGGACCTAAGGAAAAAGGTTATGCAGGCAAAGGTAAGCAGATACAGGAGAGGGAAACAGCTAGGGGAAGGCTCAATACGCAGGAACATGAAGTTATCTTTTTAGGCAGTTCTATTGTTAACGTAGTCGAGATGCAGGGAGTGAGGAGGAGAGTGAGTGTATATAGAGCAGCATTTGGGGGGCCAAGATTAGGGACCTTCAGGAAAGGGTGGGAAGTATGAGGGGCAGTGATATGGTGAAGGTGGTGACAGTGCATGTAGGAAGCAATGATCTTGCGTACCAGATGGTAGGGGAAAAGGTGGAAAAGGATTTAAGAGTGTTATTAAAGGAAGTACAGGTAAAGTTTCCAAGGTCTCAAGAGCAGTTGTTCGTGGGGTTCTATGTAGAAAAGGGATTAGCTATGCCAAGGCAGTTGAGGCTAACCAGACTTCAGGGCTACGTTTGTGGACAGTAGGAAGTGGGTTTGACAGGTATGTGTAGGAAGGGATCTAGTGCACTTGACAGAGGAGGGAAAAAGGATACTAGGAGAGTTGTTAGGTAAGGAAATAGCTGGCTGTTTGAAGAGGGTAAGGATGGAGCAGCAAGGGGCTAAATAGCAAATAAGGAGTGAAAAACTGATTGATTGTGGTATCAGAGAAGGGGTTAAGTGTTTAGTAGGGCATGATTACGGGATAAAGATAATGGTTGTAAATTGTAGGAGTGTTTGCAGCAAACTGGTAAGTTTCTGGGGTAAGGTTGTAGGATATGGAGGGGATATAGTTGTGGCAGTGGAGATATGGCTGAGTGAGGAAGTGCTAGACAGTGAATGTAGGCAAGATAAGTTTATCATATTCAGAAGAGATAGGGACGGGCGAGGGGGAGGAATAATGGTATGTTTAAGGGAAGGACTAAAAGGTTATGTAGAATGGATTAGTGAAATGGAAGAGATTATGGAAGTCTAAGTGAGTGTGCGTGACAGGAATATAACAATACTGGCAGTGTATAGGCCACCAGGGCAGGGATAGCAGACTATTGAGGTGGTCAAGAAAAGAATAGACAGGATGAGGGATAGGCAGTGGGTTATAGCAGCAGGTGATCTGAATATGCCAGGTGTTCAATGGAAGGAAGGAGCGGAGGGGATGGACAATAAGATGCAGAGAATGGCTTCAGCATTAATTGAGGATTAGTGCAGGTGGTGGATACTACAACAAGAAAGAGTGAGAATGGCGAATGGTCTGTGCTGGATGTCGTATCGGTCAGGCCAGGATATGCGTTAGTGTGGTGGTCCTGGGGGGAATAAGTGATCATGATATCTCTGTAACGGAAATAGAGCTGGGTAAGGTCTGGGTAGGCCAATCCAAAGAAAGGGTTGTTTGGCAGTATGGACGTGGCGACTAAGGGAGCGGAAAAGTTTCCAAGGGAAAACTTTGAACAATGGGCTGGAGAAACTGGAGTAGATGACTTACGGATAGGATTTCAAAGAATAATACACTACATGCTGGAGAAATTATGGTCTCAATGTAAAAGCAGGGTGAGGAGAGAGGGAAGCCAGGTAGTTACAGGCCAGTGAATCTCACTCGATGGAGAGATTGATTGTGTAATATGTGGTAAATGTTATGAACAACAGCAAATGGATACAGGAATACCAACACGGATTTAGAAAGGGATATTCATGTGAGACTCAGTTGGCAGGTTTGTTGGAGGATCTGGTTCAGGCAGTGGATGAGGGGAAGAAGGTGGATGCCTGCTTCACAGACTTTGAGAAGGCCTTTGGCAAAGTTCCTCTTGGAATATTGATGAGCAAAGTGGAAGGACTGCTGAATGATAAGCAGGTAGTTGACTGGATTGAGGACTTTCTCAGGGGATGAAGTCAGAGAGTGAAAGTGGGGAAGGCAATTTCGGAGGAAGGAGAGGTTACATCAGGAGTACCGCAGGGAAGTGTGTTGGGGCCTTTGTTATTCACTATAATGGTGAATGATATGGTATACAGGATCGCAGGTAAAATAAGAATTATTGCAGATGACTCTGTACTGTATACAGAGGTGGGCAGTGGCATCAACTTGCAGGAGGATATTGAATAGTTGTGGTCGGTCCTGGACAGTGGAGAGCAGAATAAAGATTACTGTACGTAAAAAACAAGTTGGTGACGTTTATTAAGAAGAGAGTTGTGAGTAGTGAGGTATACAGATGGAATGGGCAAGTGATAGAGGAAACCATAGAATATAAGTATCTTGGTGTTGAGATACAGACAGATTTAAGGTGGACAGAGTGGTTAAGAAGGGAATAAGGGCTTTAGGACTGTTCGGGAGGGTGTTGAAGGGGGTTAGCAGAGAAGTGAAGGGAAAGGCATATTGTAAGATGGTTAGTCCAGTATTGGGTCATTCCATGCGAAATAAACAAGTTTCAAAAAAAATTTTTGCCGCACCATTTTTTATTTTAATAAAATTTGGTAGGTTATATGCACCAACCATCTAGACTCCAAAACAATTTTTAAATTATATTTTTAAAATATACTTTTTTTATACAGCCTATCATTGGCAGCATCGACAAGCTGAAAATGACATTTCAGAGTTATTTTCTAAAATCTGTATAAAATGTAATTTAAATAGGAATTATGTCAGCAAGGGCTCATTTGAAAGCTTAAGACATGGTCTTTTTTTACGTAGCCAATTTTAGGTTACAGTGAAGCTCAATTAGAAAATTTGAGGCTTAAATTTTAGATAAAAAAAGTGATTTTTCTAAGATTTTGAAAATAAAAATCACAATGAAGGATTCAAAGTAACAAGTCAGTATTATTATATGTTACAGGATTGAGCGAGTAGTATGTGCAGAAAAAAAATTTAGTTGTGATTTCCAATCCTAATACCTAAAAAAATTAATTAATTATGAAAATTTTAAAAATTTGAGACATTCAGACCTAAAAAAATTTATGTGGGACAAGTGGTAAAATTATGAAACTGCTAGAATACCAAGACATAGCAGTGAACTTTACAAAAACAAAAACTTTATGTTGTTACTCCCAACAGTTTAGGTGCCATGAGCCTTTGAAGTGGCAGGTTATGACTCCCTGATACTTGTACCTTGAGAGGAGAAATATCAGTCACAAGTGTCACATGGATACATGTTTGGCTGGCTGGTGACTCACTTTGTAGGAATGTGCCATCAGTCAACCAACATATAGCAACAAGCTCCCTTGCTCAGTTATTGCTGATTAGGTGCTCATAGGATGCCTGATGTGTTGCAGTCTTTAACATCAGTGTGGTAAGAAGTGTGACAAAACATTTACGCAGTTTAGGGTGAGATAATTACATTTCAAGTTTGTAGTTACTAAAACAATGGAATGTTCTTGTTCTATTGGCATTTATACTGGAAGTGTATCGTATGTCACAAACTGTCTTACTCTAGATCCTCAGTATTGCATAATATTTCTGAGTTTACTGAAGAACAGAAAACATTATTTGTATTAAGTACTAATTGTCATGATATGAAAACTGTTTGTACATTTCACAAGGCTGAATTTCTGGACAGATACTTTCATATTTACGGCAAGTCTTGTTCAGACCCCGACAATGTACACTCTAAAACTGTTAAGAAATCACTGCGTGAAATATCAATACAACTTGCAGACAGCAATCCTCAGTTAAATTTAATCCCAGGGAAAGCACTATGCACAAAATGCTTATATAAAATTCACAAATCAAAACAAGACACAAAACATGTCAGCAGCGAAGAAGAATGTTTAGATGTTTCTGAACCTGAATGTGTTCTTGTTGAGTCTGTTAATGAAGCTTGTTCAGCACTTGGCATTTCTCCTGTCAAGCTGCAGAAGTTGTCGAATGAAGCCTGCCCTCACTGGTAAAGAAGAAAGTTAATCAAATAATTACTTCTGTTACAGAAAAGTTAAGTGCATCTTTTGAATTGAAGATTTCTCCTGACAATGAAAATATGTTGAAGGTGAACGCTGATCTTGGAAATGAATACAAAAAATTGATTCAGAAACTCAAAGTGAAAATGAAGACTGCTTCATCTACTCAAGAAAAGGTTAGTATTTTGAGTTTGTTACCTAGCAGCTGGAGCATTGCTAAAGTTCAGGGTTAGTTTAATGTCAGCCAATATCTTGCCTGCCTTTCAAAAACATTCACTGAAAAGGATGGAATTTTGCCACAAATAGGAACGAAACCAGGTAGGTTTCAATAAAAACAGTTCAAGATTTCTATGAAAATGACGAGTACAGCAGAATGATGCCACGTAAAAAAGATTGTGTGTATGTTAGGGGACCTGACGGTAGTAAAGTTAACACTCAAAAAAGTTTAACATTATGTAACCTTAAGGAACTTTATGCAAGTTTAAGAGAAAAATACCCACTCATAAAAGTAGGATTTCCTAAGTTTCCAGAACACAGGCCCAAGTTTTGTGTGTTAAATGATTCACCAGGCACTCATTCTGTCTGTGTATGCATCATCCACCAGAATGTAAACTTTCAGATGTAAAAGCAAACATGGACTACAAAAATCTTTTGTCATGTATGGTCTGCAGTACTGATAACGAGCGGTGCATGCTCTCAAAATGTACTGAATGTCCAGAAAGTAATGAGGTGTATGGAGTGTTGCAAGAAGCATGGGTTAATTTGGACAAAATGGAAACAGAATTGAAATTCAAACTATGGGTTACAACAGACCATTGTGAGCTGTGTACTTGTTGCCTTCCATTTGTGGAATACTTGGATAAGCTACTGGAAAGATTTGAGCAACATTCGAGACCATCACTTTATTGCAAAGAAACAATAAGAATTCTTAAAACACGAAGAAGACAACTCTGCTGGAGGAAGAATGCATAGTAATGGAGGATTTCTCAGAAAATGTCTCTTTCATAGTGCAAGATGAAGTACAGTCCTAACACTGGTCTAGTAATCAGGAAACTATACATCCCTTTGTGATGTATTTCAACGAAAAAGGACAGTCAAGGAACCGTTGCTTTTGCATTATCAGTGATTCATTGGAACACAACACTACTGCCTTCTATGCCTTTCAAACATTACTTATTATCAATCTAAAATCTTCCCTCGCTCAATTGAAAAAAAGGTTATTTACTTTTATGATGGTTCAGTAGCCCAGTACAAAAACACGAACTTTATCAATCTGTGTTACCATGAAGATTTTGGAGAAAGCAGAATAGTATTTCTTTGCCACATGCCATGGCAACGGACCATGAGATGGCATTGGTGGGACCATTAAAAGAATTGTTAAGAAGGACAAGTCTTCAGAGGACTGTAGAAAACCATAGCATCTCTTCCCTAGATATGTTCACATTTTGTGTGGAAAATATAAAGAACATACATTTTATGTTCTGTACAAATCGAGATGTTGAAGAGGCTCAACGACAACAGCAAACAACGTTCCAACTCGCCATTCCAATAGGCCCACCTCAAACTAAAACATTACATAGGTTTATTCCCATCGGCCAAAGTGTTCTTCACGTCCATGTCATATCCCTTTCTGTGGAGTATAAAACTGCTACAGTCAAAAAGGAAAGTGAACTTCAAAATCATAAAGTACAACCTAAACTCAAGGATTATGTGTGCTGTGTGTATGATTCAGAATGATGGTTACGTGAAGTTTGTGAAGTGAAAGTTCACGATAGTGAAGACGAATATAGGATTCACTTTATCCATTCTCGAGGTCCTGGTACCTCTTTCAAGAAATCAGCTTGTGACAACAACACATGGGTCCAGAAAAAGAACATCCTTTGTACTCTCTCCCCCGGAGAGTTGTCCATGGCAGCCACTGGAAGGTCACAACATCTCGCCACAAATGAATGAGCACCTGTCAACTCTTCTGAATGAATATGTGGCAACACAATAAACTTAAAACTAAACCTGTAAGCAATTTATACTTAAACAATAGTTAGTATTTATTATAAAATGGACATATAGCATCCATCTGATAGCCCTCGCCTACAGTTAGCAGTGTAACTTCTATTCTATGTTCAATTCAAAGGCTCATGGCACCTTAACCGTTGGGAGCAGCAACATGAAATTGTTTTTGTTGTAAAGTTCATTGCTACATCTTGGTATTCTAGCAGTTTCATAATTTTATCACTTGTCCCACATGTATTTTTTTACGTCTGAAGGTGGAGAATTTTAAATATTTTCATAATTCATTAATTTTTTTAAGTAGTAAGATTTAAAATAACCCAATTTTTTTTCTGCACATACTACTCACACAGTGTAGTAAGAAACAGTCTAGTGTGTCACTGTCTTCAACAGAGTTTGAATATATTGTATTAAGTGTAGCAATTTTAGAAGCATGTTGGTTGATTTAACATTCTTTGTGATTTTGGTGTATTCAACCATGGTGTGATCATATTTGAAGATAATCAGTCCGTAATTAAATTAGCATATAACACTGAAAATAATAAAAGATTGAAACCTGTAGACACAAGGTTCCACTTTATTGTTGACAAAGTGAATAGTGGTGTTATACACTCAGAATATGTCAAGAGTGGATACAATGTAGCAGACATGCTCACAAAAGCATTAGGAAAAACCATGTTGGAAAAATTCAGAGGTATGATTATGAAATGATGTTATCATATTTGGTTTTTTTTTTATGTTCACAAATAAATATTTGTTGAGAGGAGTGTTGAAGAATGATAATGCAACAAATATTATTTATTCTATTTATGTTTGATATAGGCAGCGCCACTGTATGTGTGCAAGGTGTAGATATGTTCTATGATGTAGAGTGCTACTGTATGTCTGTGACAAGAATAAGGTCACCGTGGTTCTGAATGTCATACCGAAAGGTTGTATTGTTCGTGTGTCTGCCTGCCAGTGCCGAGTTCTACAGAGCCCTAGCTGACATCATTCCCACAACTACAGAAAATATCAACAGAGAATTGTAATTATAATATTAGTGACTTTTTTGAGATAAGTTTTGTTGATTATTGTATGACTTAAAAATACATTTTGTTATGTAATATTGCTGACGATTGTATCACAAATGATGTACTCATTTGTCTCTGCATTAAAAAATTGAATTGAATTTAAATTACATTTTATACAGATTTTAGAAAATAACTCTAAAATATAATTTTCTGCTTGTCCGTGCTGCCAATGATAGGCTCTATAAAAAAAAATTATATATTTTTTTAAATAATTTAATAACTGTTTTGTACCTAGTCTAGATGATTGGTGCAAATAACCTACCAAACTTCATTAAAATCAAAAATGGTGCAGCAAAGCCCATTTCTTGATTTCACATGGAATGACCCTATTGAAATATGCTGCAGCGGAGTGGGATCCATACTTGGAGGTGGAAGAGCTGGAGAAGGTCCAGAGAAGGGCAGCGAAGTGGATGATAAATAAATGGAAAAGGCAGGGTCAGGCTGGTGAGGAGGAAAGGAACTTTAGGCCTAGCATGATGATGATGGAATTGGAATAGAGACTGTTGAGGGACATAAGGGTGGAAAGGCTCGTCAGGTTTTATAAGGTGATGAATGGGGAGGGAGGATGGGGAAATTTGGCCTGCAAATTAACTAAGGGAACTTTTAAAGGTTAAGGTAGAAACAATGAGAAAATTCAAAGGGTGTGGAGGAGACCGGAGAGGGGTAGACAGTTGATGCTGATGAGGGCGCTGCGAGATTGGAATGCACTGCGGGAGGAGTAGGTGACTGTTAGGGGGGTTGGAAGGTTTAGAAAGGGACTAGAGGATTGGAACTGTGAGGAAGGGGAGGAATCTGCTCGCTACCGGGCATTAGCCCAATTGCGAGTATAAAACATTATTATTACTATTATTATTGCATAAATCAGCGAACACAAATGGCTACCACCATGGAGTTACCTAATTATGTTGTTACGGAATGCCTTATCAGGAATAGAATTGGACTGTATAAAGCAAAACACTTCTTCACGAATACATCTGTTGGAAAATGGACTGTTGACACTTAATTTTTACATTTAAAAATAATAAATTGTATACGGAAAGTAAATTATGCCGCTGCATGAAAGGAAAAATTAATATTACGTCATTTTCTTTCAAAATAACAATGTAAACATCCTGTGAACAAACTCTGTAAACGTCATCCTGCCTTGGTAGCCAGAAACTCGCCAACACCCTCGCCTGTTTGCAAACACCATTGTAAACAGGAGTGCTAAAATGCTCTGTTCACAGAATCCGCTACCAATTCAACCTCTAAAATACACCAATGGATTTAGGAAGGGTAATTCACGGAAGACACAGCTGGCTGGGCTTGGTACAGGTAGTTTATGAGGGAAGCAAGTGGATGTCTGCTTCATTGACTTCGGGAAAGCATTTGATAAGGTAACTGGGTGTTAATGAAGAAAGTTGATGAATTGTTGGTAGGCAAAGTTGTAGTGAGATGGACTGTAGAGGAATGGAGACAAAGGGTAAACATGGGAGATTTCTTATCACAAGAGGGTGCAGGAGGACACTAAGAATTAATGACAACTAGCTCTTTTTACATTTGAAGCACTGAAATGGGCAAGGCAATAAGTCTAATATAACACGTCCGTCAAACATCTCGGTCAATATTAAGAATTGCTACTCATAGTGTACCGGCCAAACTATTGATTTTAGACATACAGTTTACTGACGAAAAATATTTCTAGTAGTTACGTAATAAGTAGTCCTACTTAAAACCATTTTTTTGGGTTAGGATATTTTAGGTTAGGTTATGCTTAAAACGTTACTAGAAATATTTTCCATTAAATAAACTATATGTCTAACATAGATAGTTTGGCCGGTACACGATGAGTATTGATTCATAATATTTACCAACAGAATAAGTGTTTCTACAAGGTTTGAACCACCCATCTGCCCAAAATAACTAAGTATCTTTCTTTCATATGTGAATAAAAAAATTGCTTTGTTGATGATTTCTAGCAATTCAACAGGGTCATTATCCATTATCTACATTGCATTAAGTTCTTTGTTTTTTCCCCAGATACAAAATAAAAATAAATAAATACTCACAATTGTGCTGCCGCATGGTGGCGAGATCATACATTCCTACCCCTCTAGAGAACCCTCCTCAAGACATCTCTGAACCTACGAACCCCCCTCACGGTCACAAAGTCATCCTGCAAAATGTTCCACTCCCTCACCGACCTCATAAGCATAGACTGCCTGCCCCTCTCCATTCTCCTCCACACCCTCTCAATTTTCTGACTGTTGCTTCCTCTCTCCCCCTATACCCTCCCTTAGTTAGGTGACACTGTAACCCTCCCCATCCTCCCTCTCCATTCACAATTCTTTACATCCTGACCTTCTCTGAACCCTTTTCCATCTCCTGCACTTAACCTTCCAAGTAGGGGTCCCACACTGCAGCGGCATACTCTAGCATAGGTCGCACCATTGTACAGTATGCCTTTTCCTTCACCTCAGAGCTAGCCCCATCCAGTATCCTTCCCAGAAAACCTAAAGCTCTTCTCCCTTTCGTAACCACCCTCTCCATCTGTCTTGTCCCGCTATGGTCACTCTGCAGCACAACCCTTAGATACTTATATTGTGTGGCGTCCGCTATCTCTTGCTCATCCCATCTGTAAATGACTCTGCTTATCACTCTCTTCCTAGTAAACCTGACTTAGTCTTATGAACATTGATCTTCATCTAGTTATCCACAGTCCACGAACACAACCTGTCAATGTCAGCCTGTAAGTCGAACCCCACTGCCCACCACCGAGTATAAAACACTATCATCAGCAAACAATAATATTTTGCCCCTAATCCCAATACCCATATGATTCGCCATAATGGTGAACAATACCGGACCGAGTACACTTCCCTGTGGCACCCCTGATGTCAACTCTCCTTCCGCTGACAAAGACTCCTCAACTTTCACCCTCTGCCTCCGTCCTTGGAGGAAGTCACCAATCCATTTCACCAACCACTTGTCTTTCAGAAATTTGTCCAGTTTTCTCATCAAAATAAAGTGGGGCAACTTGTCGAAGGCATTTTCAAAATCAATGAAGCAGGCATCAATCTGCTTCCCTGCATCCACTGCCTGCACTAAATCTTCTAAGAACCCTGCCAGCTGAGTCTCACAAGAAAAACCCTTCCTGAAACAATGTTGGTATACCTGCAGCCAATTCTGCTCATCTATAACACTTAACTAACAATCTATCCATCACTTTTCCTGTATTTGATGTTAGACTAACTGCCCTGTAGCTGCCAGGCCTTCCCTTATCCTCCCCCTGCTTGAGAATTGGGACAATAAAAACTGTCAACTTTTGTACAATAATTTATATATAATAAAAACTATACATTCTGTTGATTATTTTACTGTCATTTACACACACAGACAACAATTTCCTAAGATGCATTTGCAAATGTCTGTAAAGCAAAGATGCTAAACGAAAATTACCACCTGAAAACAGATGTTAATCATGCAAGCACATGGAGTACCCACTATAAATGGTTAATGCATCCAATGTTGATTAACACATAACATATATAACGAAACTAAATTGTTAAGCCTGTACAGAAATAAGATACAGACGAGGTACTCAACAAATCAGAGTATTACTTGGGCTTTCGCAAATCGGTTAACAGCTTACCTTAGCCGTCTGCCGCAAACACTTGCCAATGCTCCTGCAAACTTAAATGTATCAACCGTCGAGAAATTTCACACACAGAGCATTTTGGGCTCACCAAAACTTATTGCACGTATATTTCATACAGTTGTCTACACGACATGCATGTTTAGAAGATCATTTATTTCTACCTAATTAAATTCAACACGCAGGTTGTCACACAGTTATGTCATTCGGGTTTAACTATGTCAAGAACATATACATGACCTGCATAGACGTCCCATCTTTATTGCATAATGCTAAATATTTATAACACAATAGAGTAAAAACGGCCCCCTCAGGATTTCCAAAACAACGCATTACATTCTACGTTTGCGTAACTTTCACTCTTCACTAAAATATAAAAAACATACACTGTGCGAATTCCTATGAGTAGATAAAGTTAAACAGACGTCGGGAAAATCTATATTCAAAGATAAACTAAAGCAGACATAACGGCATTTAAACAACCCACATACTTAACATAAAATATAAGTTCTAGCACAAGGCAATTAATGAACAAATTAACTTACTTTAAAAATTTCGAGCAGCATATCAATATGTTACGAGTTTTCTATACAATAATGCTCTTCATTTTCTGCTAATCAAAATACAATCATCAGGCTGTCGTCCGTGACATCATCAAGTTTACCAACTCAAATTTGGCTGCTTCTTTGACAATTTATTTATATTATTAACCAATAATTAAGTATGTATTTCTAAGAGCGTTCAATTTTAAAATACTAAGTGACGTTAATGCAATTGTTAATTTTTCCGTATGAGTAATTTTATGTTATTCGATCTTTAAAGTTGGGTTCGCAATATACGGCTTGGCCGGTGACGTCACAATATGAGCATCGCACCGAGGATCAGCTGTTTCTGTAAAAACGTTTGCGTTCGTCAAAATGTCGTATGAATAGTGTTGTATGCATGTACGGTACCTGTAATAGCGATTTTAGGTATCGCCAATAGAAATATATGAAAGATATTATATATTTTTACTCCGAATATCCCTATAAAGGCCGCATTCCGTTATTCACTGATATCACTGACAGTTCGCCAGTGTCCGTGAACAATAAGGGAACAACATCAGTAATCAGCAAAATATTTTCACTGCCAGTAAATAGATAATATCGGAACATAAAATCAGTAAACATTACTGCAATGTACGTTGCCTAGCAACCACATCTCTGGCATATCTGTGATTTCATTCTTGCGATAAACTATCATGTTTATTTTGCTCGTTGTATAAATTGTATTTACTTTAATAATAAAGTTGGTATATTTTTAGCATATTGATACATCTAGCATGACTTACGACTGATACTGTTTTCTTCGTTTTTTCACGACGCAGCTTATACATTGTGTGTATTTAAGGTTTGGGAAGCTGTATCCATTATTTTTAAATGCATAAACAAGGTACGATTCAACCTCTAAACATTATTTAGTCTTTGCAAACTACAGACGAATGCTTCTGTAACTATAAACAGACGTTAAATAAACATATATAAATTAATAGATACCCTATTTGGCCCTTATATATTAAAAAAGACTCGTCCTATAATTAGATAACTTCAACTTTTGAATTTCCGCCAAAAATATTGGTTTACTGACAACACTGATGCTCTGAAGCGCCAGTAAAATCGGTAATCTCAGTAAACGGATGTAGCCACGCACAGGGTATCGTCATCAACCGACCATCAGTGACTATCAGTGCCGTCAGCAATTTCGGAACTATAGCTGACATTACTGAAAACACTGGCCAGTGAAATCAGTGAATAACGGAAGGCGGCCAAAGTCACTTCACTTCACACCACCTTCTTAGACCGTGCTTCACACCATTTTTTCTTGGCCTTGGAGGCCAACCCGTACAGCCATACACGAGACCAATATACCCATTTGACCGTGGTAATTAATTTTATAGACTATAGTGGGAGTGAGTAATTGCATCGTACCTAGTGTCTACACTACCAGTGATTTTTTTGTCATCGGAAATAGTTTTCTCGTAATTGAGCCGTTATAATTTCTTCTAGGGCAGGGGTCTTAAATAGGGATGTTTTCGTACCTGATAATTCCGTATTTGACTGGCCAATAAGCGTCCTCCATTCCTCGTCCTACGATCCGCTCTTGTCGGCTGCCACTGCTATACTGATCAGACGAGCAATTTCGGCTCGTGAATGTGGGAAAGATAATTTTTGTAGGCTGATAGCCATGCTAGCCGAGACTTTGATTGTGTGTGGTGCGTTAGATATTGACGTCATTTGACTTCAAAAACGTGAAGATAGCGTCATATATTTCCAGAGAAGCCTGATATAATAAACTTTCTCTATTTAAAGGAAAAGATACACCCAAGTTAGTTAATCTCTGAAGAAATATTTCTCTGTTTTTTAATTTGTCACACTGAAATAATATATGATTAACATCCTCTTGCGATCGTCCATATTCGCATGTAGCGGATTCACATATATTTATTTTAAATAGGTGTTGTTTAAATCGTCCATGATTTAATCGAAGACGCACGATCGTCGTATAGAAACTTTTAGACCGGTTCATTCGTTGGAACCATGGTTTCTTTTGCAAAATCGGTTGAATAGTTTTATACGGAATAGCTGTATTCGAAGTTTCCCATTGAAACAACCATATCTTTCTGATTTCAGTCTTTAGTTTTTGGAGCATTACTTCCATTATGGGTCTGGAAATTTCCGAACCTGTACTTGCAGCCATTTTGGCCATTTTATCTAAAGTTTCGTTAGGTCCTATACCCATATGGCTTGGAATGCAAGAAATCATTATTTGTATTCCATTTTTTTCTAAAGTAAATAAGGTATCTTTGATTTGAAGAACTATATCTGAAAATTTAGAAGATTGTGTGATATTTTGCAATGTGGTTGTGGTATATGAGTGTAAGGTAGTGTAGAGCAGTGTGAAGTGATGGAACTGATATACACGAGTGTAGGGTGTCCTATGACGGACGTGTCGAGAGGAGCGTGTATGTATTGTAAGCGTTGTTGTGGAATATGTATTAAAGTGAGTGGACATGGAGTTCTGTGTATTTATTGCAGACATCACAATTGGCGACGAGGATGGGATATATG